>JANHGL010010489.1:0-27302 GCA_024611195.1 Ceyx melanurus | reverse complement strand
ATAAAAGGTAATATTATAAAATGTAAAAATGAAATATTTATGTCTTGCTAATTGTAATGTTTCAGTGCAGTTAGTTACTGAGGGCAAAAATGCAAAGATATCAGGTGACAGGCATTTGTTTGAGCAAGGATATCTAGAACCAGAATATTTAACACTAAAGAAAGCATTAACAGACAGAATTTCCAACTTGCATCTTCAAACAGACTTTAAGTATTTGAAAATCAGTTATCAGGATGCTCTACTACACTGTGAGGTTTCTATTTCTGTTACATTGTGACCATGACCATCATAGCAGTTTAACAGGTATTGAGATCAAGTGCCAGTGCCTGGGAGTGTTCCACAACACTCTTCGATTTATTACTATTGATACAGTCTCTACCTCACCTCAGAGGAGGACTTCATGGGAAAACAAAGGACAAGAATAAGTGAAGGAGTGAGCTTCACAAAGCTCTGAAGAAGTTTCTGCTATTCTTCCTTTCATAAAAAAAAAAACAAAACAAAGAAAACAGACCTTAACTCCTACCTTAATTCCACCTTCTCAAAATAAATTCAGATAAGTACTGGTTTTGGTGGCCTTGATAAAATGCTGTGCTGAATCTGCTTCTGTTTAAGCCACTGCCACTGGAAGATGGAAATGCAGGACTCTCTGATGACCCGGTGGTTATAGAATGGCTCCAGTTCTATTACTTCAGTGCAGGAAAAGATCTGAGGAGAGGACCAAATTGTGGCCATGGATTGAATGGATGACACTGTTTCAGGAGGGGGAGCAGGGATGTGTGTTCCTGTAGAAAGTGCTAAGATAAGTACTGATGTCTGAGGTTGTTTACCTTGAATCATCCATGCTGAAGCTGTCCAAATCCTACAACAGATTTGAGAATCTCTGATATTCAAAGCAAATCTCACTACATCTCTGAACCACCATCACACATACGAACAGCAAATCCATGTGGCAGATGAATGGGATGGTTATTTCATGCCAAAACAACTTCACCATAGATCTGCATCAACTGTTCCTCTGAGGAAGATGGTGTGGTGCAAGAAGGTATTAAAACCCAGTTCCAATAACTTTTCATACTCACCACTGCTGATGCACTCTCTTTCCTTGTGGACCCAGTCCCTGGCAGCCTGTAGGTTAGCACTGGCCTGCTGGGGAGATGTCAGCCATGCTTCTGGGGAGATGTCAGCCATGCTTTCCAGCACTTCTGGTGTGATTCACCCTCTCCCGAAATAACTCAGAAAATGAGTTCAATTCTCTTGCTGTTTTGATGACATTTGAAACTTCACTTTGGCAACCATTAAATAGTTAGTATGTTTATAAAAAACAATCCTGGTATACACAAAAGCACCAAGACAAAGGCAGCCTCTCCTCCTGAGCAAGGTACTGCAAGTGACAATTATCTTTAGAAAATGAACCTCTTCTCTCCACACAAACCACACAGAAAACCCAGATAAACAAGAAATATTTTTAAATCAAATGCAGAGCCAACATGAATATCCACTATGCACTGCAAAAATGAACTCAGCACAGCAAATAACAATAGTCCTTTCAATTACCACAAAGAGAAAAGAAGGATCTTTTTAATAATAGAAAAATATATATGTTAATGACAATCCCTAGGGATGGTAAGAAAACACTAGTAATGCAGAAAGGGTCCTCATAATAGTAATACGATTAAAGTAGTATAGTATAAAATCTCTTGAGTAGATACATGACAAGGAGGCTATTAGAAAATAGGAGAGAATAGCATGACAAATAATATCCACAGTATATTTGACAGTTTAAAGACAGCAAACACTGCCACTCTTGCAGCACAGAGTTCAGCAGAGAATATATTACACTGCTGAAAAGCAGAGACATGTGCCTGCACTGTGGGTGTACCTTGGGTTAATTCTTTAAGACTGTTGGTGAATTATAAAGATCAAAGTAATGAACACCACTATTATCCACCCTACTGGCTACCATAACAGCTTGTATTTTTCCTCTTCTGCCCTGTACTTCAGGGGAATAAAGCAATACACTTAAGCATGCAAGCAATTTCATTCACTATGAGTAGACTGCTAAAATGTACAAAAGAGCTTTCCAAGACAAAGACATTCTTCCCCACAAAATACCGATTCATGGGCTGTGGGAAATAGCTTTAACTTACACTGTATTGCTCTTCTCTTTATGAAGAAAAAGCTTCCCATGAAAACACAGTTATATCTTAACTCAGAAAAAAGCCAATTTATCTACAGGAGATCCTATATGGGTCATTTTATTATATTTATATTTATGCATTTCCAAACTACATGAAGGCATAGGTCAGGCTCAGTAATGTCTTGGCTGCAGAGTTAACAACAGCAGGACACTCACTGTGACTTTAATTGCTAGCAGAACTCCTCAGCTCTCTTTCATATGTGTAATGTGTTTGTATTTTCTTGGTTAAATGCTGTCTTGCCTTTTGATCCTGTTCCTGCTGATGTTGCTGAGTGATAATGAGCTGCCTGACTGGCTTATTGATATATATATATATATATACACACACACACATATATATATAATTAATAGTACAGTACAAGCTAGTTAGGTACTAATATATTCTGACCTAAATTAATAGAATACTAGAAATTTTAATGTGACTAAAAGTCAGTAAACTTAAAGGCAGTTTTTTTAATTACCTACTATTAATTTTTCAACCCTCAAAATCTATTGAAACAAACAGACTTGTAAACCTCCAATAAAAGCTTTTCCAATTATACCCATCATGGTACAAGCTTTTTTATGTTGTAGCATAACTGTCTCTTCCCTTGTACAAGGCACATACTTGTAGTTTACTGAATATGTCTTAAGCCACTTACAAAACCAACAAAGGAAAACTACTGCACAATTCATTATTTTGCTGCAACTAATTCTCTCTATTCCCTCCTACTCAGACCTTTACTAAATGCTGAAGAGCTAACTGGAAGAAAAGCAGAACCTTCTTCAGAGCTCTGTGAAGCTCACTTCTTCAATGTCCATTGGAAGTAAAAGCACATTTTTACAATTACCTTTCTGTAACTGGTCCATCAAGCTGCCACCCTAGTATTTTGTTTATTGACTGAACATTTTAGTTTAAAGCCTCTTATAGAATAAATCACAGTGGGTGAATAAGAAATGAAAGCACAGCTGCATGTTGGGATTTCCTAGGGGCAGAAATGGGGGGAGGGGAAAAGGCATAGCTCCTAAAGTCTAGAACAAAAAATTTAGGAAAAGAATCAAAGCAGGTTAAATCTTGAAAATTAATTAAAAAAAAGTTTTACTAGGCAAAAAAAAAGAGAAAAGGTTACATTTAAGACTAACTGTGAGTACTTTAGAGACAAATAGAGAAATAAAGTTAAAATCATGCCAGAATAATGAACTGATGCACGACAGAAAAATTAAAAAATGCTCTTTGGAACTTATGAAAAGTTTATTAGATCAAACCAAAGATTCTTCCAGACTGAGTCCTCTATCTGTTTCCGAGAGCAAGCACTATGTAGAGGAATAGAACTGCATATAATGATGCCTCCTCAAAATGGTCTTCCTAATGATCAACAGCTCTCATACTCTACCAGCCTGAGAAATTCTTCCGTATTTCAAAACCCTTCATCAGAAGTGGTGTTCCCCAGGGTTCAGTAGTGGGGCCACTTCTTTTTAATACCTTTATCAATAAAGAGGATGAAGGGAATGACTGCAAACACAGTAAGTTTGCAGATGACTCTCAGTTGGGTGGGAGTGTTGATCTGCTTGTGGACAAAAGGCTTTACCAAGGGATCTGGACAGGGTGGGTTGATGAGCTAAGGCCGTTTCCACAACAGTTTATTGAACATTTATTATGGCAAGGGTTAAGCAGGGGCTTAATTACATGTTTTTTAAGATGATGTTTTGTGCTTTTTTGGTTTGGTTTTTTTTTTTCAGTTTTTGGGTTTTTTTGGGGTGGGAGGTTTGAAGTTATTTTAGTTGTTGTGGTTTGATTTTTTCTTTTTTTTTCTTTTGTTTCGTTTTTTGTTTTGTTCCCCTCCCCCCCCACATGGGAAAAGACAAAAAATAAACAGTCCAAATTCACCTTCTACACGACACGCACAATTGAGAAAATCTCTGCTATATCCCATTAAAGTAATCTCTTTTCCTGGCTGAGAAGTCCTAATGGATGTAATGTTCCACATACAGAATCTGTCCCATATTTTATTGTCCTTCATGTACTTCTTGGGAAAACTTAAATGCTTTTAACACACAGAAACATTACTGCATAAAATCCTTGGGATAGTACTGCATCTGTCAACTGAACACATCTTAAAATTAGACCTGAGCTATTTTAAGGCAAATGACCTGGATATAGATAGCAGTATAGTCACAATAGTCTAGACAGAACAAATGAAAATGCAGACAGAGTAGCATAGCCTGACTTCCAGTTTTTCAGAACACAATGAAAGCTTTCTAGTCCACCCTGAATGCCGAGCCACTGCTATTACAAACTTTGTAGTAAACAATTCCTACTAGCTAAACACAGAAAAAAAATGGCACTTCAGAACTGTTAAGTTCCATGGCTGTAAGAATGGTGCTTTAAAATTAAGTATAGTATATGTTAGTATAGTATAAGTATAGTATAAAATTAATCATAGTATATGAACTATACTACAGATGCGTTTGATAATGATCCCACAGTTACAGTCCAAAAGGCTGCCTGCCCAACAGAACCTTTCTCAACCAGAAAGCTTTCTCTAGCTGTAGGATCACAGTTAGGCACAGGATTATAGATGTTCATGCCAAGTCAATTCTAACTATGCAGAGAAAGCAGAATGGCAGGCACTTTAAACTATGCTAAAAATAAAGACTGTCAGCAATAGACAATGTTTAAAGTAAAAACTAACCTTTAAATTCCAATTTCAGATTGAAGCATCTGAACCCTGATGTGTCTTGTGAAAAGCCATATGCACTGGTTTGTAATCACTGTTCAGCACTGCTCTCTTGGTCTGACCTGATGCTTTCTATCACATGAAGATGAATCTATTTGGAAGGTTGATTGGTATCAGTCTTTTAAATAGACCCATCAGCTGCAAAGGAATGGAAATAAACACAAAAGCTTGGAGGAGAGCTGCCTATTCAGCTATCCACACTTATTTTTTCCTGAAAGGTGTCTTGTCCCACTCAGTGGACAACAAAAGCAGTGAATGTTTGTGATCCCCTGAAAGTGACTGTTCCTTCATTGCAGGGCTGCTGGGGCAGCAGAGTCATGACAATGACTCTGAGGAACAATAACAAACCAATTTATTAGTTCTCCCTAATGAAGCAATCAAGGAACAGTACAGATAAAGACATTTTTTGTAGGTGATTGTTTTACAGTATGAACAACTTTACATAGGAAGAGATATTAGAAAAGAGGAAAAGAGAGGAGGAGTGAGAGAGTGAGGAAGAGAAGAGAGAGAGAAAAGGTTATCACCACCCGTGGATCCAGTGACATCTCACTGGATAGTTCCAAGTCTTCTTCAGAGGTGGGTGCACACCAATCAGTACTTTTCTGTCTCTTTTATACCTTTGAGATATCTGGGTGTCATTCCCAACTTCCACAGGAAGTGGTGTTGATTAGCCTGAGCCCTAATGAACCAGGAGTAGGGTCCTGGCTGCCATCAACCTCCCCCATGACACAATCATCAGAATCGCTTAACTAAAGATAAGAGACCCACCTAGACAGAACTTAACTCTTCCTTTTGTTAACCCTCTCTGCAAGGAGACAAAGCAAACAAAAGCAATCAACACCTTTCCTCTTCCAAACTAGTCTTTCCAGATCTTACCATCTCACAAGGTTTGAGACACACAAAAGCCAGGCTCTTATAAAAGGTCAGATAATTGCAAACTGGAATCTACTTTGCTTGGGGAGGGAAAAACAAAGACAGAAGAAATAAAACCAACAACAACAACAAAAAGGTAAAAAGCAGCTGTGATACAGAATTCCTAATAGCATAGTCAAGACACGCAGTTACACTTTGTTTACCTCATACACATTGTTTTCATTTACTTAATTTCAATTAGATTAGGTGTTTCTACTATGTGACCTATTCAATTTTGCAGTCAATTGATTTCTACTTATTTACTAAGTGTTTGGACATTAGCTGCCTTAGCAGTTAGATTTACATTTGAAGTCAGCTCTCAAACACGGCAAAATGCTCACAACTTGAGTTCTTCAATGACCATGATAGAGGAAATAGTCACCGAAAAGGAACTGGATGAAGATGACCTAAAACAGGATTTAAATAATAAAATAATTAGATTAAAGAAAACACTAACAGAAGTAGTTTGTACAACATTTGCAGTCATCCTTCCATGCCACTAAGGTCTTCATCTGAAGATGTGTTTTCAGTTTCAGCACTTCCAAACACTGATGAAGCAGTTTCAAAGACAGCAATGCAAACTGTCAGCTACCCAAGAAACTAAGGGGAGGAGAAACAGAAAAGGCTGAATTAGAGTTATTCAAGCTAGAGAAGGAAATGTTAGGGTGTGAGGGGATGGGATGGACATAACAACAGTCTTCAAAATATAGTATGCTGCTGCATAAAACAACAGTGCTTATTTATGTCTCTGGTCAATATGACAGCAAGAGGATTAACTTGTAGAAAGGAAGATTTGGGTTAGACATGAAGAACAATGTTCAAACTACTGAAGTACTGAATAAGCTGAAGTAGTTGTCTGTGTCAGCAGAGATCTTTAGAAGTTAGACATGCAACTGTCTGAAATAACAGTGCATCTTAATCTTCACAAGGGACAGAACTGACGGTCTCTTGATTTTTTTTTCTAATCATATAAGAATCTACACAATATTCACATTCTCCGCTATGCTAATAAATTCCTGAAAACAAAGCCATTTCTTTCTTAGGTGAGGGCATTTTAAGAAAGGGATTTATAAAGAGTCTAACATTTGAAAACTAGATTTAGTGAAAACAGACTCCCAGCTGGCAAGGTAGCCACCTTAATACATTACTGGCACAGATGTTGTAAGTTAATAGGATGATACTGAGACAGATGCAGTAATTAAGCGCTCACCTTCTTTTTGCATGTTACCGCATTGGCAGGTGAACTTTCTTCTGACTTTTTCCTACATCAAATATTAGAAGCAGGTAATGGCATTAGGATAACTAATAAGGCAGTGAAGAAGGATACTGGATATTCTGAAGAAATTTTTAAAGCTTTCAGTGGAACACTAGTGTCTAGTAAGTAGTCATGTCTAGTAAGTAACATGTATTTATAGATGTGTAAAGGGAGAAGGTGTTTCAAGATCTGCCATCAGGTTTAGTGCTGTGTTAAGGAGTGTAAGTAAAGGAAGCACAGCTATACCACTACTGAAGAGCAATTACACAAGTCTCTCACAGAAACATTAGCTTTTCCTTCAACCGCTAGCATGTTGATTATAAGAATGACTGTGCTTAATGTATTTCCTCCATGAAGTTTGTTAACAGCAACTGTATTTCTCGCCTTCCCCCTTCAGAGCAGACTGAGCACATCGAACAAGCATTGTACAGGACACACTATCTACAGTACATCCAGCACATGAAGCACAGGGGAATAGTACTGACTCAAGGATTTAAAATGCAACATACGTGGAACTTGCAAGATTTGCTACAAAAGTATATTATTAAGTTTGCTTTTTCTTTTGTCCAAGTATATTTTTTTGTGTTTTGTATGGAGTTCGAACCTTCTTTAGTCAGTCAAACTGACCAACACAGAACTACCATGTTAACCTTTGTTAAAAGCCTGTCAGGAAGATACATTTTTGGCAAATGTGAAGGCCATTTTTTAAGTTAACATTTCTGCTTCCTGATCATGTTTTATCTTTACTCTATTTGCATTCCTCTTGTTTGGCCTTGCTGTTTAGGGGCTTGTTCTAACCTGCTTTGTGTATTGAGTGGATGCGTTTGCCACAAAGTATTCCAAGAAAAAAAATCTCCAGATTAGTATTATGAGCCACAGCTTTAGTTGTATTTATTTTTTTACTTATTGGGATTACAAAGCATAGAAATAGCACCTCCACCATTTCCATCATGTTTACTTTTTTTGTCACTTGTATTTGCTTTGATTTCGATTTTTTCCTTAGAAACTTATTTTTAAGAGCCAGAGCAGAGTTACTTAAGTGAAAAGCAATCAAACAGGGGCACAGAAATCTGTAGATTAACATATGATGAAAAATGTGTTTATATGAAAGACATATTTATATGCTTTATCCTAAAAAACACTGATGTCAATAATAATACATTCAGCTTGGAGTTGGGAAATATTACTTAACAGGAAAGGCATCTGAAAAATAACAGATGATTCTGCTATTTAAATGTCTTTTTTTTCCTAAAGAAATGATGAGAATTTTTTTCATCAAATACCAGAATGAAGTAATACTACTGTTGAGTATTTATGAAGAATAAAAAGCAGAATAATTTAACAGGAATGTCTTTGAGAAGAGCATAATCAAATCAAGTACCTACCATAAAACAAGCAGCAGGGAAGAAAGGAAGGCAGTGAAAAATCTTAAGTAAAAATATTCAAGAAATGGTTGACACCCTTTTCTCCCTCAAGCTGTTATATGATTGTATATCATCCTTCCAACTAGGAAATCACTCTGTGGTTGAAGACCAGGAAGTGCAATGAGTCAAACAGAAATAGGAAGGAGAAAAAAACTCTGAAAAATACAGCAGCTTTCCCTAATGAATATACATAGTCAGCAATGTGGTCTTCCATTATTATGTTGATTTCTAAACAAAAATGTAAATATAAATAAATAAAAACCTAAAATAGTCTATCTTTCTCAAAGTCGTTACATACAAACAGAATAAATACACTATTAATACTAACTTTGAGTAACCAGAAATAAAAAAAGGAACTTTGATGATTTTTTCCCTCACTATAAACTGAATATAAAACATGGCAATAGAACTACATAACAATAGATCTATTGAGCTTCTGACCAGTAATGCCATCAATATTTACTACTGCACAGTGATCTAGAACCTTTGGGTGGCAAGTGAGGCACACTATCCAGGCTGTATTCCCAAACACTTTCCACTCCATTGTTGCCTCTCCACACAACATATGCCTTCACAGATAGGAGGTGAGGGCCAGGGATTGCACACTAAGACAAAACACACTTTTAGGGGTTTCACAGAATCACAGAATCACAGAAATTAGGTTTATCCTTTAGAAAGCCATGCTCCCTAATTCTAAAGCCCCAAGTTAGAAGCAAGAGCATCAACCTACTAAAGCCAATGTAAAGATTCTCTCAGTCATTGAAAGGCATGCACCTTGCTTAAGTACTTTGTTCATCCACAATCGGAAAACAGCTGTGCAGGACTGGACTCCTAGGAACTAACTTCAGTTTTGCTCCTTCTAATAGGCACTGGTTTATTTTTTTGAATAGACACTGTTCTTGTAGGAAGACCAACTGTCTCTCCAATACAACTGGAGGCTTAGTTGCAGCATAAGAATACATGCTAACATCACCTCAAGCCCTAGAAACTTAGATATGAGTAGCTAAGAATAGAACAGTGGAAGACTTCAGCAGAAGCAGAGAAGCTGCTGGCAGTGATTCATACAGCTTGTGTCAATATGCAGGTGTGGCACAGTACCTATATACAGGTCATCTGTTTGGAAATCAGAGGTATGGCTGGACTAGGATAGGCATACTAAATCTAGCTTTCATCTAGTGAATGTACATATCACCAACAGTGCAACTGCAGACACTAGAGCAGCTGTCTTAGAAACCAATGTGGCTCCAGACTTCACTTATCTTTCTGACTCAGACCATCTATATCAAAGCCAACACACATATGCCTGTGTCTGCTGTGATCACACTTGCAGTGCAATGGAGACATTATTGCTTCACCTGCTGTTTAAAAACTCTTTTCCAGAGCACACAGAATAGAGAGACTGTTGCTAGCAGGCTCTTATTTGTTATCTAATGTTTCAATAAAGTTTAGTAGTTAAATGCAAGTTTTCTGCATCTTGAAAAACACAGTGCAGCTTGCAAGGAAGGCAGGGTAATTCCTCACCATATGGCCCCCACAACTGAATAAACAGACCCCTATGAAAGCAGTTAAATGGTCCCTAGAGAGTTTTGAGCACTTCAAAAGACATGAACACTGGCGTCTACATTAAAAATTCACTCTATGCCACTCAATACTAAGATAAGCAAGACAGTCCAGGGACATAGTCAATATGCATCCTTCGGTTCAAATGAGATGTGAATTTTACACAACATGAATCTCACACAATTTCCCAGTAGTTTTATCATTTTGTTCAAACTGTTGTATATGCATTCTACTATTATCCTACTTGTCATTACGTATGATTTGTATTGCAACATGTTTTCTTACAATCCAAGGAGAAAAACTGCAATAAAAAATTGCCTCTTTTCACATTCTACTCTCATTTCATCATTTATATTAGTGAAACTGCATAAATATAACTCACTTCACATAGCACTAAGACTACTGGTAACCTCCCATAAGGAAAAAGAAAAAAAGACAAAATCAGAGGATTATTTCAAAAAATAAGGAGAATGTGGTTAATTAAGAAATAAATAAATCAGCATATTCATTATATGCAAAACCGGTAACAAGATGTTCAGAGCTAAAGCTATATATCTAATATAACATCTCTAATGCATGGGAAAAAAAAACAGAAATCATAATACTATTTTGTCCATATCAAATTTAAGAAATGTTGATATATTTGATAAATATTAATATTCAATTTCCTTTCACTTAATAAAACTTTAAAAACCCACAAGATAGTAATTTTCTTTGCATTTACTGCTTAAGACAATAATAGTCCCTCATACAGAGAAATCTCAAAATCATATTGCATAATGCTTCTTTAAGGAAAAATACTAAATTTTAAGTATAATAACTACTGCCTTATTTCTGGGTTTTATATGGAAAAGATTAATAAATCTTCCAAAAACTTAGGACATGTAAGTATGATTTCAAGTAAAAAAATAAGTATAGTTTTAATAATGACTATATAATCCTGTGGTATGGGAAAGAAATGGACCTTTCCATGTAGCAGCTCTCTCAATTTTACTTGGAAAATCCTTGTTAAAAAGATAATTTTCTATGTGTGGATTCTGATTGGGTTTTCTTGGTTCGAGTTTTTTTTTTTTGTGGGAGGAGTATTTTGAAGTTTTGGATTAAAAAAAAAAAACCAACAAAAAACAGTTGAAAGGAACCGAGTCATTTGACTTGCACCACTGGATCACTGTTTTTCGTATGACTCTAGTCCTCACACACTGGTGTTGAATGAAAGCAGTAAAAGCTGCAAATACTATTTTCCAAAGTAAAGATCTGTGTAAATGCCGATTGTTGACCCTTATAGTTTCCTACCCATCAACGTATGTTTTTCCTCACAGCCATTATTTGATTTGTTGATCTCGACATGAGCTTCTGACAAGCCCACGAGTCAGCTTGCAGTTTGAAGCCATGTAAAGCTATTGTTTTCTTCAGGAGAGACTGCAGAATACAGATTGTCTTGAACTCTACAGACAGGTAAATGATCTAGCACTTAAAAGAGTTTTATTTTTCTTGTTTAACAATAACAATCCCTGACTAGTGTAGCATGAATAACCTTCCTTGGGATATTCTAAAAACATACTATAATAAAGTCTGCATCCTATTACAATGATTAGAATGTCATCTACTCCATTTCTGCATGAACAGCCTAAATTGTAAGTTATTACAGTATTGCTTGCAACTTACTATTTTTTGAAACTATAAAAACTCATATTCTCATGGTGTAGACACTGAAAGACTTAAGTGCAGAGGTCGGTTAGAATAAAACCATGCTGCAACTGCATTTTTAGCATTTCAGCATTTCACTATGGTCATCTGTGTACAGTTTAGTTCTCCAGAAAGCTTGAAGACACCTTTCCATCAACCAGCCTTCTACTTCTTTTTTTTTTTTATTTAATATTCTAACTAGATTACATGATAAATTGAAATGTACACAATGTGTAACACACATTCAGCATAAAAAAAAGTTATTTTAAATTAAAAACCAGTGCTTCATTTAAAATTTTTAAAATTATTTTCTTCTTTTCTTCTGAAAGACATTCTTTGAAAAAGTCTTGATCACCACTGTAATGTTTTTATTGCAATCTCCAGGCAGGACTTGAGAGTTTTCAGAACTCCAAACAAAATTCTTTAAGAGACCATAGAATTGAACCAACTGATCTCAGCACACTCTAGCATCTATTTACACAAATTTGTCCTCCTCTAGCTTCATTCTGACTGCATTCTCTAAAACAACAGTCCTATTCACTACATGTCCAAGAATTACATGGTTCCCTACTGTGTAACCTTTTAAAGGTTCAGTGCCTAGTAGCAGTGGACTTTTTCACTGTTTATGTTCACAGTATTCCATGATGTGCAAATGTTCATGGAAGTGGGAACAAGCACTTCATCAATGCAATATATTACTGAATGTACAGACTGATGAAAATCAGTCTCCACATCGTATTTTAACAGCAATTTTTAAAGTTCAAAATTATAGAATATCAAATTACAGAGAATACTGTTTTAGAATAGTATCTCCCTAATCCATCTCTCTTTGGATATTCAATGCCCAATTTTAGAACAGGTCTGCAGAACTCTCTTTGCTTATAGGACATTATCAACACATGCATATATCTCAAAGTTAAGACTTGTAGACATTTGGACATCTGTATCTGATAGACATAAGTATTAGGTAATTCTATTAACGTATTACATGTATTAAAGACCATTGGTTTAATGCAGCATTTTATGCATCTCCAAGCATGTTTACATTATTCAACACCTGAATAGACTTCACATTCTCCAATGAAACTGCCAGGACAGTACCTCTGAAGATTTCACCTTCCATAATAAGGCCATAACAACACTCAGAGTTTATCTTGAGTGTAGTAATTATATGAAACTTCTGACAAGAATACTTTGAAGAATGATCACATCATTGTTTTTTTCTCTATACTAGTATTCTCACAATTGAAGGTGATCACCATATTTCCTCAAGGCTCCTACTATATACTGAGCACAAAGTAAGCATTAAATTGTATTTCTAAGATAACTGGGATACAGCACTCAGTCACAGAATATCTATTATTTCCATGCTGCTCCAGGTCAATTGCTTTCTGAAGGTCTTCAAGATCAAAGGACAATGATGGCATAATGGTGTTCACTTGATATTGCTCTAAACAATCCATCTGGACAATTTCTATTTCTAAGATTTTCATCAACAATAAGAAACATTAATACAAAATTATTAAATTCTATATGTGTTTATTTTTTGGGAAAAGTGAATAATTTAAAACCATTGTAACACACAAAATACAGCATTTCCTCTATTTAAATTTGCCTTTGAGTCTCGGTCACATAGTCATTAAAGAGTTGAAACAGTCCTGAATTGACCAAGGGTCATTTGTAAATGCCTTCTCACAGATGACACAGTGAGATGATCACTAGCTGTGGCATAGCTGTATCTCTATTAAGTGTGGGCGTGTGACCCATGTGTAGGTCAGCTTTCAATTTGCAGTGGTTTCCCCTAAGTCTTTCAGTAATTTCACTGAAATCACCTGGTGAGAAACCATGCTATTAACAGTCACACAAGCATAAACGATCAGTAAGACTTGAGAAAAAACCCAGAGCATACCAAGGTGACAATAGAGAAACTGTGAGACAGAACTCTCATTAGAAAGATCTCTTCACAGGAAACATTTTAGCTATTTTCTCAAGCTAAATCACAAAGTTTGTCTGAATAATGACCGTATATTAAGAAAGAAAGGTTAAATCCAGCATGCACACATAAATACAATTGCCCAAATAAGGAACATCAAGTCAATAGTTTGTGGCAGAACTGATTTTTAGCTTCTCTTTACTATGAAAAAGTGAAAAAATAGCCAAGGAAAAGTAGTGATTTAAGCCCTGTGATTTAATTCTAGACAGCCTCAAGCTTGATCCACAAAATTTCTTAACAGAAACACTTATTCCTAATGGGGCAACAGCAGAAATCCTTCTAAGCCATTTCAGAAAGCGTGCTCTGCTCCCAGACCTCATGAAGAGGAGAAAGCAAGCAAACATAATTTTTGAGAAGTGTGCACTGACTGAAAAGTGTGTGCTGGTGCAATAACATATTTCAAGACTACCTCAACCTTACTAATGCGGCAGTTACTGTCAAGAGACAGTATGGGGTCAGAACACTGAAAAGGATGTCTATAGTGGGGACCATGCCACAGACATCAAGTACTTGGCACATAGTAGTTAAAGAAGGTATCTTTGAGAAAGCACAATTTCAGAATCCTGTTTTTGTCTCATGGCCCTTAGCAGAACTCACTTTAACACTAGTTTTGTAACCTTTGGGGTAAAGATTATTTATGCAGAATTTCTAAAAACCAGTAAATACACTTACACAAGAGCCAGTATCTGTCTATTGTTTCAAATGAGGCCTTATCTAGACAAGCTCCTTCTTAAATATCCACTAATCTTAAGACTAAAGACTTCAAAAATAAATAAATAAAAGCACAGGAGCCAGTTCAATGTACCAACAAAAGAGAGGACAAAACAGATATTTATGTACACTTAGCTGTTAAGTGTGTAACAAATTCTGTTGCTGAAACTGCTAGCAATTTTCACATAAGGGTGTGCTTATGATGTGCTCACCCAGGAATATACCCTCCAGTCTACACTTTCACAAACATCAATGTAAGACAGGCATTAAGTGCCACTCAAAAGGCAAGGAATCCAGAATCTACAGAAAGATTTCACTTGGCTGTAAGGTTTGACTGTACATTATTAAGGTTGGACTTGATGATCCTGGAGGTCCTTTCCAACCATAATGATTCTGTGATTCTGTGTGATTATGTACAAGTCACTAGGAAGAATACAGACAAAAAGAAAGATTTAAAAGTTTAAGATGATGAAGTATCACTTTTGTTCTGCAAGAAAGAACTGGATCCTTATGTTATATTCAATCTCAGTCTAGACTGATGGACAAATGGGAGATGTAAATGAAGAACTCTAGAAATACTGGTGACGAAAGATATGGTTATACAAAGGAGAACTGGTGAAGACATTTAGAGAATTAAAAATCAAAAGGAAATTTACAATGGCAATAAAAAGTCATATGACTGAGGAGGTATATAAAGGAATAATGCAAGTAAATTTTGGTGCAGATGCAACTCCACATACACCTAACACAATATATGGAAGCCAAAAATTAGTACAAATATTGTACAGATTTACTTCACACAGATTTGTAAAGATCAACCTGTGCCAAACCAATTAGATTTCATTCCTTTACAGGTAAATGGTTTAACTGGTAAGGTAGTAGATGTAATACAAGCCTCACTTAAACACTGCTAGACATGGACTCTCCATAGGCAAGCTAGGGAAATACTATATGGACAAAAGAAAACAAACAAACAAACAAAAAAACAAACAAAAAAAAACAACGCACCACAAAACCTTATTTTAAAAGACATGATCAAGAAGCAATTATCAATATTCTGATTTTGAATTGAAAAAAGACTTTAAGATGGAAAATCACACAGGTCCACCCAGGCAGTACCTAGATTATCCTCTCATGAATAGGGTTAGAGAAAAAGGACGGATGATAGAAGGTAGGAGTACATGCAAGCACTCTGGATCTCTGTGATCCAGAATGATCTATACAAATTTGAAACAAAGTAAACACCTCTAGGTGTTATGCAAGGATGAAATTCATAAAGGCAGATTCAAAACACTGCATGTGGGAATAAGCTGTTCAATGCACCAAGAAAATATAGGGAGTAAGGAGCCAGGTGACAAAACTGAAGAATATAGAGGGCCCAAAACATACACAATGCTTTGGGAAGAAAAGGAGAAGGAGAAGGAAAGGGAAAAAAGGGGGAGGAGGAAGGGGAGGAGGAAAAAAAAAGGTAAACACATTTGGGATGAGAACTGCAAAATACAGAACAACAATTGTTCTTGATACTGATAGTATGAGCCACATTCTGATCCCTCAAAATAGATGCTGTCAAATTGCAGACTCTACTTTGAAAAACAATAAAACCAATACATTTTAGAACATGACATATAATGAAGAGCTCAAGGAACTTGATGTATTTGATTTACAAAAGGAAACATTAAAATGAGATTCATGAGAGACTGACAATGCAAAAATCTGCAAAATGACAGTCATCCTATGCAGGACAGAAAAAAATAAATGACAGGCATTATAATTTGATTCAAAGTTCTACTTTAGATATTAGGAAAAGTTTTCTGTCTAAAAGGGAACTATGCCTTCAGAGGTTTCTAGAAAGGCTGTAGAACCCCTTTTTGATTTGCTGTTGATACAAACACATTAGACAAACAGCTATTTTGGTATAAAGGGATGCAGGATTTCTTTCAAAACTGTTAGTCTTAAATTCCTGTAGTTTAAAAGATAATCTTGTTTCAGATTAGCAACTCTTGACCAACAAAGTCCAAGCAAATGTAAGCAATTATTTCTAATTTTTAAGGAAAACTAAGCAATATTTAGTGAAAGTCACTAAAATACATACAACAAAGAAGTAAATTCTAAATGTGATTGAAACTCATTAGAAGTGGATAAAGCTATAATATTGCACATTTTTATTGATTTTACTTTATTTAAAGAAAACTTCTCCAGTCACTTGTTACTACAGCTCAGATTACCCAACAGCAAGGTCAGATGAGTTTACATTGTTCACTGGGGTTCAAATCCTATATTCAAAGACTAATTGCAATTAAGAAAAATGGGAGAACTTAGTACTGTTGGCAAAATATTTCTAAAAACAGCTCCTTCAGATGAAAAA
The DNA here is from genome assembly GCA_024611195.1 of Ceyx melanurus. NCBI lineage: Eukaryota > Metazoa > Chordata > Aves > Coraciiformes > Alcedinidae > Ceyx > Ceyx melanurus. The sequence goes on along the minus strand of JANHGL010010489.1, from coordinate 10,482 downwards.
AATGAGCCCCTTTGACATTCAGGACAAGAATGTAATGAACTGTAAACCATCACATATGGTGACAGAATCCCCGCTGTAGTAAGAGAGGGACAGAAAAATTAATGGAAGAAAATCACCTATTTACAGTCACTTTATCAAATTACTCTAATTAAAAAGCAAATAGAACCAAAGTGCCAGCTACGGAAATAAAAAATTTCACCTCATAAGTACAGTTGACCATTTTCATCAACTAAGATATCTAGTGACTGTTTTATACAAATGACTTACCATCCAATCCAAATCCCATCTTTTCCTTAACACTAATGAGTTGGATTAGGCATGGCCTCAGGAGTGAGATTTTTTCAGCCCTAAGGAGAGAATGCTTAGAACATATCTCATATAGTAAACCCATCTGTTTCCCTAACACAAATCCACTGGCTGATTTATTAGTGCTTGCCAAGAAATCACACTGCTCATTTATTTTCAATGTTAGGTTTTTCACCTGTAGGGTTTTACTATGTATGTTTAATTAATACCTTTTGTTTATTAAAAGAATTAGTGCTTTGTAAATATGAACAAACCATCAAATAGTCAATGTGAAGTTCAAGTAATATGAAAGGTAGAAGATTGGCATGAGAATAGAAATAACATAAAGATATGTATAACAGAGAATTGACTGTCTATTTAGAGCTGGCACATTTTTTTTTCTCTTTTGCTGCCCATCAACAGAATTTTCTGGGCGTTAGGAAATGTTTTCAAACATACAAGCAGTTAAACTTGGATTTTGCAGTCAAATATATGCTGACCAGTTTTTGTGCTGCTTATCCTGTTGATAAAGATGAATGCATTCATACAAATTCATATATTCAGAAACAAAACAAATTCTATAGCTCTTCTGACTAATAGGCTAGCAGGCCCATAATAAGAGCCATAACTAAGGCAATGAACATACTATGTGGTAGTCCTATTTATTGATAATTACCTTTTACATATCCGCGCAAGTTTATGTTCCTGAAGGTGTAGGGATGCCCTAGAGGAATAAAAGCAAGAATTAACACTCTAGTGCACGTGCTAATTAGGATTTAATTGGGGAATAATAATAATAAAAAAAAAGCAGAGTGCATGTTTTCAGCAAGTGCATAATTACCAACTTACTGCTTCTAGGGTTCCCTCTCTCCTGCATTTTTTTTTCACGGTAAATATTTTAATTATCTTTTTAGGTATTCAAGAAATTAAAATTCTATTCCAGTTTCCAGAAAGAAGTATTTTTTCCTCTGGCATATTTTAATTCATTATAATTCTTTACCATTCCATCCTGATTTACAGTATTTTTCTACATTAGTAATTCAGCATGAAAGACATTAAGTTGCTTTCCATTACTTTTTTACAATGTACACAGGATGTTCCCTACAAATCAGAATCTTGGAATGCTTTTGGTTAGAAGGAACCCTAAAGATCATCTCGTTTCAACCCCCTGCCATGGATGCCTACCACTAGAAATGACAAAATAACATTTTCCTCCAGTGTTTCCTGTTTATCTGAGTAACAGTTATAACCTGTGGGTCAATACAATTAGTTCCTCCAAACAAGATGCAAGGTTTTGTAGATTTATTTTTTTTTCCCCAAGAAAGAACATTATAAAAATGCCAAGCTCTATTTCAGCATAACAGTGCTCACTGGAAAAACCACACAAGGGAGAAAAAAACATGCAGCAGAGGCAGATTTTAAAGATCTCTCTACCTGGGCTTTGGATGAAACTTTTGACTAGGAATTTCCTAATGAAAGGGAATTTAAAAGGCTTTAAGAAAAGTCCATTTGCATCAGTATGTAAATTCTTTCAAAAGAGACACTTTAAAAATAAGGTAATCTTTTCAAATACCTTTCTTCCTTAATTATTAATGCTAATGGCTGTTCTTCATTGCTTTCTTTTCAAAATCAAAACTTTTTCAATGAGCTTCCTTTGCTGTTTCTTGATTTCTGTTTTTACAGCCATAGTGATCGATAAACCTTTAGACTATGCACAGCATATAATTTGCTCCACTGGAAGACCATCACAGTAATAGCCTTCTGGGACTTCCCACTTTTCCACATTAATCCTTGGACATCTTTAAAACCTACTAATCAGACTACACCCTATTTCTTGGATAGAATATGAGATCATTTATAACAACCTGCTAAACCCTTCAGAAAGCCATGGCAGGATTTATGTAGCACAGAAAAAAAAAATTGGTAGCAACAGTACAATAATTACTTGGGTTAGCAGTCACTACTTCTAACACTACAGAGCAGTGGTAAATTGACTGCTGAGTTTAGTCATTTGAATGTACACGTTTACTTTCCTTGTTTTCATATGGTGCATTTTTATTGGTGATCCAAGCTATGAAAGAATGAAAATGAAATTAAAACCCAAGTCAGGGAAAAAAAAGAAAAAAAGAAAGAAAAAAAAAAAAAAGAAAAAAAGACAAAACGAACACCATCACCAAGCAAACAAGATAAATATCCTCCAATAACATGGAGTTCTGATACTATGTTTAGTTGTGTGAGTGGTTTTTCCTGTTGTTATTTAAAGGTGGCAATCTGGATTCTGAACTACTGAAGTCACCAGGGTATTACTGGCAGGGGAGGTGGGGAAAGAGCAATCCTTTGAACATACAAGTATCCAACACAACTGGATTAGTCAAAAAGAAAACAAAAGCTAGGATGTTAAGTGAGAAATGTAGGTGATATGCATTTATGTTAAAAAATCATTAATCTAATTACAAATACAAATACTTGATCTTACGAAAATAAAAACCTTAATTCCTCTCTTGTAAAATTGCTGAATGTGTTGAAACTGATCTGGAAATGTACTCCACTCCTTCTAATACTAGTACTGAAGCTTATGAGGATCAATCAAAAAATTGCAAAAAACAAATTAGGAAGAAAGATTTCTGACATTTAGTAGTCATCAGTTCCAAGGTAAGAACAATACTAATTGCTTCCAAAGATCATGCCCCATCTAACAAACAAGTAACGTACATTCTTCAACACATGTATATTAGATTGTCTCATTAAATTTACATTAAAAAGAAGAAAAAAGGGTTTAAGCACCTTTATTGAAGTATGTCTATATTGTTAGAATACAGACCAGCAAAGAGACAAGTCTTCAGACTTCAGTCTTGCCTTTACTTTCATTCACCATGCAGGTTCACCCACACTCAGACAAGACTACAACAGAATATTAGGCCATAGCTAATAACTTTGTGCTCTCAGTACATCATTCAACTGCCTTTGATATCATAATATTTAAATGATCTACCACAGCATGAAACATTTCAGCTTAAGTCTTTGTAACGATTACAAATTAAATCTTTTAAAAACACTTTTGTAGCCCATTTTGTTTGAAATAGTATTTCTTTCTAGTTGCTGTACTGAATTTCAAGATATATCAGATTATGTTAAAAATAGCACAAGGCAAATATTCTATTAACACACAGTTGCGTGAAAGATTTCAGATCAGATGAAATGTAACTGATGTTTTGTAAATAATGACTAGATCACTAAAAGAATTATTTTTTTGACTGCTTACAATGTGTACAATAAAACATGTTCTCCTGCTAGCATTAAAGATCCTAGATAGATTTTTATCTTACAAAATTTGTTTGTCCTACTGAAATACCAAATGTTGTTGTCTCATACTGCGAAATTTTTTCAAAGATTTAACATTTTACAGAAATACCAAAAACATTTGAATATATTAGACTAAGCAACTAAGCAACAGATAATGCAATCTCCTTCTTTCTCCACACCTGCAAGATTTCAGTAACATCGACATCTAGTGTACCCTTGTACAGGTGACTGCATTCATGTCATACACTTGCAGTCACCTCTGTACATCTGCAACAAAGCAAATGGAGACAATTTCAGAAAATAAGTATGTTCTCAAACACTTTCTGAAGAAACTTACCTTGCCCTAGTGGCTCTTACAGGAAGCCTGATGGCACTACGTTTATATTTAATTTGTGGGCTGTGGGGGAAAGATGGCATTTTTTGTAAGGACCAGAGGCATTTCTCTCTAGCTCCAAGGAAGAAAATCAAGCATTCAGTCGGGAGAAGAAAAACCAACTTTTGCAACAGCTAAGATTGGAGTTCAGAAGATTTTTTTCTGAAAAAAAACAGAAATATTAAAAAATATCAGTTGTTTGTGCTTAAGGAAAACCCAAGTCTGGTTCCTAAACAAGGAATCATGAGATGTAAAACAACATATGCCAGAAATATTCATATCTATTAAGTGTGGTACTTTCATAGCCACGGAGGATCTAGGTCTTTAATACTTAATCCTTAAATCTATCTTTTTTACATTATTTTCTTAAACACACCATTTCCTTCTAAGAGTCCATAACTTTTCAAAGAGGCCTTAAGGGTAACCTATTTGCAATATACTACGCAATCAGTAGGATGGGATAGTATAATGACTACTAACCCTTAACTGTGAAAAACAGTACTGCTCACTTTTGCTTCCTCACTTCTGACTAGCCACCACTGTAAACTCCCATGAGAAAAGCTTCATATTGTGCCTAATCATCAGGTACATTTTCTATGTAATTAGAATCAAACCAATAACGCTTTTAAATGCTTTGATAGTCTCTCCAGAGATTTGAAATAACCTAAATCTGAAAACATGAAATCTGCCAAGATGCTACAAATTTTGTTCCATGCAGACATTTCTCAAAGGACTCATGCTGCTCACAGCTGTACCACAGGTATGGTGGCATGCAGGGAGATTCAAAGAAGGGCAGTAATTCTGAAAACACTCCTAGACCTCATCATTTGAGAAAGTATTTGAGCCTTTACTGCAAGAACAGAAGATTAGGAAAGGCACTTACTGGAAGCTTTTTATACATAAACCTGCACGCAATGAGGCAATTACCTTTGGAGCGCTTTCTGACCAGAGTTTTCAAGCATTTGCCAGAACAAATGTTGATGTGTATAATAGAGTTTCTGGTGAGGATTAGCCACTGCACAGTTGATTTATACTGAAGAGACTCTGTTTAAGATGACAGGTAATTATCTTTCATTCAAGCTTGACTGCAGTTTACTTCAAGACAAGATATTGTATGAGATTTTCCACTATGGAACACCTCAAGGTCCTTACAACACATATCAAGCTAGAATAGTATTGACTCATTTTTGACAGAGGGATGGATTCTCTTGCTCTTAAAGAGATTTTACTTTGTTTTATTTACTGTAAATGTGGCATTCAGGACTTTAGACCTTTACTGTAGTTCAAACTCATAGTCTTACCTTGTTTATGTACTATAACATACATCTTTCAAACTTATTAATAATTTCTACATCATTGAAATGTCATTTTGTCGGCATTTTAGATGTGCTTTTGAGCACTCTTGCTCACTATCACACTTTACAAACATTCTCCATTGCTGCTTTCAGCTTTTTGAGGTTTCCTACACACATAAAACTACAGAGTTTCACAGGGTCTAACACAGCCTTCCCACATACAGTCATGCTGCCAGTACTCTTGAGCTAGAAATAAGGCAGAAACTTCAGCATGTACCTCAACCTGCTGATGAAGCATCTGACAGCCTTCCTAAAGAGAAGAGTATGTCTTACATCCATATCTGATAAAGAGTTAGGAATTAAGGCAGACATTTTCTGAGAGTAGTATGTATCTTAATAGTTCTTCAGTAACAAGGAAAAAAGTAATCTATTTCCAAAGGTCTTCTACTCCTGCCTATCTCTCTATTTCACAAGCATCTGCTAGCACTTGAGAAACACTCCCTTACATTTTTTGTCTTTTTATATTAAGGCAGAATACGGAAGAAACCTTTACTCAGGTCTGTTGCACATAAACTAATGCACGAACAATAACACAAAACTCTCACTCTATTTTAACATACCTCTGTGCAAGAGTGTGTTTTTTTCCCCTACTGACCATCATTTCATGCCCTTTGAAGCTGAATATGTTTTCCTAGTGGTGTACTAACATGGCTTACATAAGCAGAGGCAGATTTCTTGCAGTTCAAAAAGGTTTGTATCCCCATGAACCAACTTCTTCTTTCAACATGAATGGTACTAAACATTCTACAAAATAAAATGAAGGTGAGGTGCAACTGACAAGCTATTAGGTCAAGAGAAAGGTGAAAGACTTGAAAAAGAAAAAAAAAAGGCTTTGCATGTTTCTAATGGCATTTCTTCTAGTACATCAGAGAGGAAAAAAATGCTACCACATGGTGATGTAAATGGTGAGATGGAGAGAATTCCTAATGTAGGAAGAAGGAAAAAAAGGAAGTCAAATCCTGCAAGGACATCTCAGAAACTTGCAGTGCTGCTGTGCAATAACAAAACAGAAGACTGTGAAGAGGTTTTTTTTTGTCAATGTTGGAGATGTTTACGAATGGATCAGGTCATATAAAATTCTGCTACTAAAGATTACAGTAATCAAATTAAAATGCAGCTTCTTATGCTATTAAAAAATTGAAATACATGTGATTCTTGATCTAAAAGGCTATAGTGCAAGAGTTTGATCTGGCCAGCAGCATCCATTCATTTTAGCTTCTGCCCTTTCCTGGAGAAGCTGAGAAACAAAGAAGTCTGAACAGTTAGTCTGAATAGTTATTTATTTATTTTTACATTACGCTAGCCATGAAGAACTGCTGTTGCTCTGTCACCTAAAAAGAGCAAATAAGGCTGTAGACATATATTTCACTATACAGTGTGAGTTCAACATGGAATCATCAGTAACTATTATTGCAACTTCAATTTAAAGGCTGGGTTCATACCTCCACAGCTTCTGAAATGGTAGTTGCCCAAAATAAATAGTATCACTTCCTCCAGAAGTACTTCTTGACCACAGCTCCATAACCAGCTGCTGATACATTGATTTGGCAAGTGGCAGAACACAAACCAACACAATACAACAAGCACAGACTAATTAAAATGGCTGTGCATTATCTGAACTGTTTTTTGAAGCAGATGTGTGTGTGGGAGGCAAATAAACAGCTGGCAATCAGAGAAAGAAACTTGGGCTATGTGAGAACAAAGTGATATTACAACTTCCCTTTAATCTACTAACACAATCTTTCTTTAGTTTGCTATTTTCTGATGTAACAAGGCTACACCCTATGTCAGTGAACTGTATTATCAGGCCAACAAAGAATTTCAGCCAAGTTTCTCATTCAAAGTTCTTGAAAGTCAATGGTAGTGATCAAATCTGGATCAGGAAAAATCAGTCAAATTCCAATTTTTTTAAATTATTTTTTTTATATATATTTATTTATTTATTTTCATGTTACACACCAGATGTGCCATATGCAACCCTGGTCATCCATTTCTTCCACAGCAGTTTTCAGAATTTTGTTGAGATTAAGATAAGTCATTTCAGTTAGTAATAACTCAAATTTCTTTTTTATAGTTAACTGTATAAATGCAACTAAAAGGATGCAGCTCCACTTCTCATGAAATAATGAGTTTCAGCATGGATCTACTGGAGATTAAGGCATACTCAATTTGCAAACTGTTGTCTTTAACACGTAAAATTTTGAAAACAAACAGATCACGGGAAGTACCAACTCATCTCATTCTAAAAGACACATTCAGATCTTTGCTGATAGCATCCTTTGGCTAAAGAGAGCTCTCTGCAAGGTTGGGTTAACAATACAGGAGAGTGTATGTTTACATAGTGATATCTGTATCCTGGAAACTGAAAAAGTTTCGTCAGCAACTTAAAAAATAAAAGGTAGCATTCTAACTTCTTCAGCTTGCTCTGCCCAGGTTGGCTTTGGTTTGTTTTTTTTTTTTGGATTGCGTGTGTTCTTAACTTTGGTTGCACAAATAACTTCAGAAAAGGATCTACTTGCAAAAAAGAAATATGCAGAAATGTCTTGGCTTGTTTCAGTTCATTTTATTTGTTTTCCTCTTTGGTTGAGCTTTTTTTTCTTTTTTTTTTGTTTTGACCTTCAAGTGCTATCACAGGGAGCAAACAAAAAAAAATCCACAGAATACTAATTAGAACACTCCAATCACTTTTAGTAGCTCTTAATAAACAGTCTTCCTTGTAGTGTATGAATCAGCACCACTGCATGAAATAGTCCTTCAGTTTTCAGGCAATATTCCATCACATTAAGCATATTTCTCACTATATCCTTGCCAACAAAAATAAAACTTACTATCACCTCTGCCAAAACTCAACACCTTGTTAGGGTTACTTTTAGTTATTTGAAGTAAGATTAATGAGGTACTCACTTTAGTTTAGTTTTTACACATTAACAGTTTCTTCAGCTTTAATGTAGCCTAAATCAACAATATGGGATCTGTGTTGTTGTTAAATTTGCTTGCTTAATTTCAGAAGTGGAATTTAATGAGAAAATTTCTAATTTGATTGAAACATGCCCTTTTTTTCAGTGACATGGCTGACAATTAGTATCTAGCTGAAAGCTGTGCTGTCACTCAGTCCATTTTATTCCAGTGAATATCCACAGGCTTGCGACAAACACACTAGATCAGATTTTGTGGGTAGTTATTCTTTGCCAGGTTGGCATTATTCTTCCAGTGTATCTTGTTTGTGTATTCACTGTATGCTTTATTTTGGGATACCATGTCTTTTTCTTCTTAAGAAAAATCAGTTTGAATGAAAAGAAGCTAACATGATCCTCTGATGGAATGTCAATAGAAAACGGTAGGAGGTCAGTATACACCTAGGAAATCCAGTCAGAAAATGTATTTTTCCCATTTTTTAATTCAGATTTGAGTGACACTAAATGCTAATTGACAGATGGAGGAATCTCATGCAAGAGGTCACCTAGTAATCTTTTGTTTTCTTTTTTTTGGCCAGGTTGACTTGAAATCCATCAAAATATACAGTTGTTAGAACTGCTAATGGGTTTCTAATTAGCAATTAGCCAGACATATTAATAATATATAATGTTTCCCAAGTCTGTCAACCAAGAGGATGAAACTGTTAACAGTCTAACTGTTAGGCTGATTCAACTTATTTCACATAGAATCATAAAATGGTAGGGGTTGGTAGGGACCTTGGGACCTTATTGCATTCTGAATAAAATGAATTGAGAATGGCATCCTCTGCACAGAAACTACTCTATATGAAAGTGTAAGATTACACTTCTAATGATAGTTGTTTCATTCTCAGATCAGGTTCATTTTTATTTCTTGTTTTAAAGAACAGGGCATGCACTTTTTACAGTTTACTTTTAAACTTTGCATTGATATACAATTAATATTAGATATAGTTGATTCCACTTATCCAGTGTGCAATTTCCTTAATTGCTTGCATTTGGCAGAGAAGCTTTAAGGTCCAAATTAATCTAAATGGAATTGATCTGTAGGCAACAGCAAATGTAAAGGCATAGGAAACACTTCTGCTGTTCATTGTTTAAAGATAAAATACTTGCCCCGGCAGAATCTTGTAACAAATTTAATTTTGAGCACATGAAGTAAATAAAAATAAAATCAATAAATTTACAAGTACTTGGAAGAAGGTAGGTCACTTCAAACATCTTTGATGTTCTATGGTACCAAGTTATAGCTGTTACAAATTATGCACTTCTTTTTTATTATTATTGTTAAGAATTTAAAAGTTTGTGTTTGCTGAAATAATACCACTATCCTCTATTTTAAAACTATTGTTTACATTGGGGAAATTATTTTAAGTAACCATTTCCTGATTTTACCTTTTCTTTTTTAATAAATCTCAAATAATGCACATAACGCTTTAAAGGAACATGTTGTGCAACTGCAGCTATCTCTCCAATACTTTTATGTTTCATTTTCCATTCAAATTTTTCCTTAGTGTACAACAGCAAGAGCAAGAACATCTTCCCTTGGAAGGCATTTCCAATTTTCTAGTTTGTTTCAGTGTACAGAATATAATACAAAAGGGGTTCAGTTACGCAAAGGCCCAAGTACTACAGTTATATAATGTTATAGAATTTCACTCTTTTCTGACCTCAAACTAATAATGGAGCTGAGGAGTTGCCCACAGAGTATCTGCTCTTTGGTTTCCTCTGTTTCAGAAGGCCAAAAATATTCCTAGAGTTTTAGCTGCCTAATGCAGTCAAGTGTATAGAGTTATCCCCTTGTGACCATGTAACAATCAGAGTCCAACTATGAATCACAAGTATGCTCTTGACTCCTTCAAACTAAATTTTAGTTTACTGCATCTTGAGAATTAAGAATCATAAAATTACTTACTCGATAATTATGGATGAGAAGAAATATGTTAAAAGCAGAAGCTGCTTAAAGACAAAAATTCTATTTGAATTCACAAATAACTGTAAATGTTTCTGAACTAATCAGTAAGCATATTAGAAATCAATGTGGGAACACTGAAAATATTTTAAGAGATGGAAGTTTCCCAGGATAGCTCAAGACTGTAGATTAAATCTTCCAACTAAGGACCATCATAAACCTTTTGTCGCGGTTTGGAGTCAGGGCAACCCCCAGACCGATAACAGACCGCTCTCTTTTAACCCCTCTCCCTCCCCAAAG
>JANHGL010010487.1:0-38701 GCA_024611195.1 Ceyx melanurus | reverse complement strand
CATATTTGTATATACTTCATTTTCATTTTTAATTAAATTGTTCTAGTTCCTTTTTCTAATCACTAAGTCTCTCTCCCCTATTCCTTTTCTCTCCCCTTTGGGGAGGGAGGTGGGTTAAAAGAGAGCGGTCTGTTATCAGTCTGGGGGTTGCCCTGACCCCAAACCGCGACATATGCTCATAATAGAAGAGTCTAAAAGAAGGCAAGACACATTGATATATTCCCTCGATATTTTTAGTTACTTTAATAGTGGCATTATGTCTACCTCATTACAACAAAATGGCCTAAAATTACCAAGTCATGGTAAAATCTGGACAGTTTTGGCAATGCCACTGAAAGATACTGTCCGTTTCTCTGAGGGGATGCACTGCATGCAAAATTCAGGAGTGATGCTTCAGTTTTAAAAGATGCAAAATATTGAAGGAGCAGAACTTCAAAAAACTTTCTATAAAAGCCCCATTTACTTTCGGTTTGGCAAAGGCTATGCCAAAATCCCCAAAGTCTTCTCAAAATCTAAGAACATACTGAGGGAAGACAGGTGGATAAAGAAGGTTGTGATGTCATGGGAAGCCCATCCTTTTAGCAGTGTTCACATTATGTCTGCATATAAGAAAGCATCCTTTGAGCACCACAGAGTACAGCATCACAGTCAGCAGAGCTTACTCACCTCAGGGGTCACCAATTCTCAACCCACTATTTGGTAAAATGAAAAGATAAACACCCTAAAAGTCTTTGTTTTTTATCCTTGCAAATACTTGCAGAAGTTTTCTATGAATTGTGAACTAATTAATTAAATGTTGTAAAAGACATAACTGTAAGATCTACATGATTCTGTAATCTAAAAATTTCCTACAGGTTATGCAACAACAGGACACAGTTCCTCAAACTTCACTGCCCTATCATACTTAGAAGTTACACTTAGAAGAAACTGAAAACTTTTGGAGATGCTAGACCAGTGCTCTCATTAAAATTAGTACCTGAACATGTCTACCACTTGTGCAGAGACATCCCTTTCTGCACAGTTATCTAGATTATAATACTACACTCACAACTGCAATATCCTTTGCTCTCTTCACAACTCTAATCAAAGTAAAAAACACTGAAATGTGTCAAAATGAGTTCTGCTGGTCATGGAGGGAATAACATACTTTGAACCGATATTTTTTTTTAATTTATTTCTCTATATTAACATCATGTTCATTATTCAGTTTGAGCACTTTGACTAATGACTGTGTTTTCTGCCCTGCTCCCTTATTTTTCTCATTACTGAGTCTTCTTATGCTGCTTTGCCAGTTCACCATCAAGTAAATTCAAATACCTTTAGAGGTGTGAGCTCTTAAAAACTTGACAATAGTGTTCACCAATATACATAGTATAATTTATTTTCCATAATAGTTCAGCTAAGTTCACATAACACTAAGTAGCTACACTTAAATCCATGTGAAATCTGGAATCTACATCAAATTATTTAGATCTAAGACTCAAGGACTGGGATATAGGACTCAAGCAACTGGATATAGGGTCTAGGACTCAAGCAACTGAGAGCAGTAACTGCAAAATAAAAACCTATAAAAGATGGCGTGGGTACGTTGGCATTCCAGAAAGAGGATAATTTACGATAAAATTAAAGTCTTCCATGGACCACTCTGTTACTGAAGGTGAATTGCCCTAATTCAAGTGTGTTATGCTTAAATATTTTAGTCTTGTTGCAAGATAAAGACACCTAAGAATCTGCTTTACATAGTTGCTTATGCTGCCAAGTATCCCAACTTATGACAGTGGCCAGGAACACCAGTGAAAACTGACACATTTACAGTGCTAACAGCAGAAGTCTGTGTGTAAGATCACTCACAGAGCTGCAATGACTCAATCAATAATGCTGCAGAACAAACCACAGAACATAAATTCCTACTAGAAACAACCCAATGTGCAGCACAAATACTGACACCATGACTGAACAGAGCTCCATCCAGCACGAGCCCAAACAAGTCTGAAAATGGCTTTACACTGTTTTTACACTTGTGCCTGCTAGGGCACATTTATCACTGAAAGCAACTTCTCCTGAAGTGCGGCTCATCTCATTTGCAGTCACCGCCTGCAGCGTCTTCCTCCCCCTCCTGTGCCACACCAGGGTCATTCTGGGTGTTTGTTATTGCTGGAGCATAGCAATTACTAGCTGTGCCAAACTACTACAGTCACACACCTATAAAATGAATATAGAAAGGCCTAGGAAAGTTGAAGTGACCCTTAATTATTATGGCATGGTAATTCCCCAACAGAGAACTAGACTTCTCTTCCATGCCATCATTTAACAATTTCAGCTGACATAGTCCCTACAGGAGAAAAAAAAACCAAACCACCAACAACAAAAACAAACAAAACCCAACAAAACAAAACCAACCAAAAAAAACCACACACACAAAAAAAAACCCCAACAAAACAAACAACACAATAACAAAAACCCCCCACTACTTTACAGAATTTTTATAATGCTATAACAGTCTAGTTTTTAAAAGGCTTTGAGATAAAACTACCCAGATATCACTAAATTAACCTAAAAATGATGTATCACCAGAACTGCATCTGCCCCAAAGGGCAGATAATTTAAATTCTCCAAACAGTGGGGTTTGATTGACTTTTATAGAATACCCTGCTTACGAATGCCTGTTTCCCTCTCTCACATTTTGTTCAATAGATGTTTTCAAGTGTATCCATAAGATACACATCTTGCAACAAATATTGAATAGCACCAAGTAAAAATTTCTCAGTGTACAGCTATACAAAAGGACAAGTTTTAGTCATTTCAGACTGTATGTAGAATGTAGTATCAGATATTTCAGAAGACACATAATTTGCAACTTGTTCTTTTATCGTATACAGAAACTGGGAATAAATTACAGAATCACTGAGATTGGAAAAGGCCCCTAAAATCATTGAGTCCAACTGTAAATCAACTAAACCCAGCTCTTATTCTGATATCTGATACAGAATTATTGTATTTAGTGCTTAAAAAACAAGTAATTATTTCACTTACTGTTTCAAAAGTCCATAGTTTTGCCCTAAAAGAGCAACGGCAAAGTTGACAATTTTCCTTTCTAAATGGCACAGTTTGAGCTGCAAATATTGTGCAGCCTTTATCTTGTATTACAAAAACAAGATCATTCAATTAGCTTGCTTGACTTACTGAGTGATCTCAGTCATGCAGTATACCTCTGAACAGCAAGGGAGGCTTGAGCTGATAGGATACCTCCTGAAACAAAGTTCTCTTATATCATATGCTATACTAGTACACAGTTCACATTTAATGATTTCGTATTCCAAGTATAAGAACTGCAAATTTTGTGGTTTTTTCGTCTCACCTCTATAAAATAGTAATCAATGATTTACATAAAAGTATGTTCTAAACAGACAGTACATTAAGCTGAATAAAGTATCTTTTTAAAAACCTCCATCTTATATGTCTTGACCTCACTATTCACAAAGCTATCAGGCAGATTTTTCAGCTTGGTAGAGCAGCACAACATTAGAAAACTCAATAGTTCTTTAGACATTTCAGCCAGGTAAGAACCTCAAGTCAGCATTTCTAAGAACAGGCACAGATCCTACCTAAATGTAGGTTATACAATGTAACAAGTAATATGTTACATATATAAATGTATAGTGATATACATGTATGTATGTATGTATGTATGTAAACTCTTCACAGACACAAGCCATTGCAATTCCAAGAAGTCAAAATTGTATCTTACCAAGACTGAATTCCAGCTTTGGCTCATTTGCAATTCTCTGAATACCTTTAAGGAAACAAAACAAAACATTAGAAACTATTTTATTTCAGTTTTTCAATACATATTAAAACTTTGACATGCCTAACTGATACATCTAACTAGCTGCCATTGCCACCAGAGTAACTGGGAAAGGAACCCAAGAAAAAAAAAATAACCAACCTTTCCTGGATGAGTAGTACTAAGATTTTTTTCAATCACAGTGAATCACTATACATATATGTTGGAAAACCATTAAATCTAATTACTCATTTTTAGGTAGGTATGTCATCACATTAAAAATGGAAACAGCAGTCATGTTCTGAGAAAGTATATTAATTATTTTAATAAAGAAAACATATCACCATGTTACTGACTTACACATAAACTGTCAAGAAACAAAACCAACTCTTTTTTTGTTGTAGAATAGCACATTAATTCATTTTCTCTGATACTAAGGGCAGTAAGAACATCTTAATTCTCTTCATTGTGGAATCATTTTCTAACACATATTTTACTGCAAAGGACAGTATTTTCATATTGAATTAGGATAAAGGTGTGAACCACAACTGCAACAAGAGAAGTATAGGGAGAACAGGTAAATAATATTGACTTCTGAAAAGTAATTGTGTCACAACTACTTCATCAATAAACCTCTGAGAAATTAAGCTGTCTCTTTTTGATATTTACGTGTTTTCTCCAGGGAACATTACTAAGTATTTGCCAGTATTGAAGAAACTGATGGGAAGGACCAAGTTGGTATATGAATGAGAACATGATTTTTATTCACAACTTCAAAAAAAACCAAACTAACCAGACAAAAAAAACCCAAACAAACAAACAAACCAGACCAAAACCCAAACACAAAGTAACTAAAAACAAAACAAAACAAAAACCAAAACATCAAAAATAACAAAAAAAAAAAAAACACAACAAAACAAACAAACAACCCAACCAAAATTTAGAGCTGTTCTTGCTCCATGAAAAACTTCTGTTGCTAAATAGGTCTAGTTTCACACTATTCTCATTAGTATAGCTAATTATTCAAGTCTGTGCAAGAAAAATGAAAGCAGCAGAGTTCAGAAAGGCCTTGGTTAGTAAGAAATAGTAAATAAGTTCTGGGTTCCTTTTGTGTTTTGTTTTGTTTTGAAGAAAGTTGTAACACATTTCTGAGTTGTATTCTGCCACTGGCAGAGTCAGCCTGTTGGTCTGGAACACCTTTATGAATATGCTGGATACAGACTTGATTAACTAACTGAGAAACTGCAATACAGTGCCCAAACTCCACTGCACCAAACATGATTCAACATATGACTATGTCCTTTCAAATCCCCAGAGTGCTTTTATACCACAAAGAATAAATCTGTAATACTAATTTAAGTACCACTAAAGCTTTATACATTTCTCAAAGTTACCAGACTATTTTAGTCCGTATGTTCATGTATAAAACAAAAGAGGAAAAGAATATTTCTAACTAAACAATTTTTAAGTCTTCTGACAAAAATAAATTAGATAAGAAAAAGTCAGAAATCTAGTAATCACACATTTGTTCTCCAAAAGTTATCTGCATAAATCAGAGCGTATCATGTAATGGTTTTTAAAGATAATAACCATCAGTTGACTTCCTCCACAACTGCACTTTCTCAGGCAGAGCCAAAGAGCATTACATACCCTCTTTGTGATACTATCCGTACTACTATAGAGAGGAGGCCATTTTTGTTGTACCCCTCATTAAATGGAGTATCTGCACTTACTGGTAAACTGTGGCTCTCCTAGACTCTCTACTTGGGATGATGGGAGAAACTGCCTTGTTTCATCTGATGATCTCTCGTCTTTGATTTCCATGATCAACCTCCGAAGCTGCCGAATTTTATTCTGCAAACCTTCCGAGTTTGCCTCTCCCAGTGCCACAGCCCAAGATTCACACTCTGGCTTGGATGCAGCCCCCAGGTAAAGATCCGGTTCTCCGCTCTGAAACTCTGCACTCAGAAAACATACATATAGTTTTTAGGAACTTTGATTAACAAGACCATGAAAATATTGACATCACACAATTAAAACCACCACACACACATTTCTCCTCATGCTCACAGACCCATGTGCCCCATCCAGCTCTTGAGTTAAACCCTGGTTCCTTCGTACTCAGTACAGTACTAAATCTATCCACAGAGTGGTTTCAAAAGAAATTAACATACTGCTAAACTAGGTGGCAGAATCAAACCCAAATGGGAAATCCTTGTTTTAGCACAGATTCTGCAGCCTAGCAGGTAGCTAACAGAGCTGCTAACCTGAACAAGAATCTGATTTAGCAGAAGCAGCAGACATGGTTCTGACAGACAGTGGCATTCTCCAGAATGAATGTGTCCATCATTTCTTTTATTAAAGATCTCCTTTATGCTCAGCCTCTCATTCATCCTTGCCAGAATCCTGCTCACCAACAAGCAGATAATTTAGCATGACATAGCTCCTCTGTAAAGACTTAACAGGTTATATGTAGAAGCTTCTGACTCATTAATATCCATGTGCCATTTGCTGTTCTGCCTGAAGTCTAATTGTTTATTTATCTTCTAAGGAAAAAAAAATGAAAGAAGGGGTTAAGAGAAAGCTGAAAGAATCCAGATAAGTAGCAAGGGGCACTCATTTGTTTAAGATAAGCACAGGAAGAAAAGATACCTCGGGTATTTAAAATTCTGCAGTGTAGATGGCTTCAGAGGCACAAATTCAATGTGACATTTAGTGTGACATGTACTGAGAAGAATAAACCAGGAAAGAAAGAAAAATCAATGCTTCTTTAAAAGAAGTTATCAACTGATTTAGAAACATAAAACTCTATAAAAGGTCTGTGCTATTATATTAATAAGGACTTGGTTGGACATCAAAATCATTTTTACCTAAATAAGCCATAGATCATTTTGCTGGAAGAAACAAGAACATTTAAATACTTCCATACTCAGTTCAAAAATACAAACAACAAATAGATGTATTTTAGATACAAAGGGAATTTAAATTCTCTTTTACTAACCTGAATGTCTAACCTTGGGCACTTAACCACATGTTATTCTAAACCCATTTGCACTTCATAAACTGAGCATCTGCCACTTACAATTAACTCCGATTTTATTGTTAAGGGGGGAGAACAAAAGATGCAAACCTCAAGTCAAGAAGCCTCTTAAAACTGTGCTGGCACAAATCCATGTAGAGGTGGGACAAGGTTTTTTGTCTGGGGTAGGATCTAAGGAAATCTAAATGTGTGGCTGCAGCTGCTGCTAAGAATGCTGGATAAGATTTCACGTACCAGTTGGACTATAGAATTCACAAGGAAAGACAGAGCAGAAAGTCAGGGAACATCTTTCTGGCTTCACAGGAAATTTAACTGATTCAAACTCTTGGCTCTAGTCCTAAGTCACAAAACAAAGTAGTCAGTTCTGGAGGCAAAACTTCAAATATTCCAAACTGGAGGGAACTGCAGGTGTCCAACAGATCCTTGTTTACATACAAAATACGTGTTTGACTGACCAAATCTGAACAAGCTGAGCTTTATTGTTTGCTAAGAATTAATTTATAGACATAGACATTTAATCTGAAAGCTCTCACTCACTTTGCTACTATATTCAAGTCACAAGGGCAGTAACTTTCAAAAAATACTGGTAATTAGAGCTGGTAACTTTGCTGCTACCCTGGTAAGATTTGCAAGAGTACAGTGGTCTACTCCCTTCTGTTGCTGACCTCAATTATTCAGAAGCTTGTTTTTATTTCATAATATTTTGCAGCTGCCTGTGAAAAATGAAAAAAAGAAAAAAAAAAAAAAGGCACGTAGTCAACAAGCATCAAGATCAAAATTAACCAGCAGTCATTCTAATAGTATTTTAAAAAAATTGCCAGCATACAAAACATCTGCTTATACCACTCAGCTTTTAAAAGCACAGGCAGTTTTAATAAAAGCAGTCTGAATAGCCAAATACCTTAGCTCAAGAAAAACTGTCAGCCAAGCCAACACTTAACAACCAAAAACCAAATATACCAAGGTGTTCTTTTTGCTCTTTATTTTTAAATGTAAATAGGAACAGTGATCTTGTTTGGAAATATCCTACCACTAGCTAGATAAAACGCATCTGCTTTGGGAGGAAATAAATGTTTTGCAATTGAAATCATGCTATTTTTATTTACCTCTTAGCTGTGGAAATCAGACTGCCAAGCACAAAAGGCATACTGAATCACCCTTAATGGGCATGGAACCAGGAATGGAGAGGGAAATGCAGTAGGAGTGGGCATAATTCACTGTATTCTGATCTAACAGGTGCCAGTTTTGAGATGTGGAAATTCATTCTAAACTATCACTTCAAAACACTACAGTCTGCTATATTTAGATATCTGGAGTACTCTGACAGCTAAGTTAAAATCTGAAAAGCCTATGAAAATACCTGAAAAATATTCCTCACTGCAAATTCAGAAAGTTTTATTCTGCAGATCCAACAGTTGGTAAGCTATATATTTCCCATACTACTCCAATGCATATTATGCTCATGCACAAATTCATATACTAGAAGAAACACAACGTCCAAAATGCACATTGGCAAAAATGTCTGTCACAATAAAGCAGCACACGTTTATGTATATAATAAAGATCATAATATCTTTGCTCTTCTCTTCCAGATCATTATGTTGACTATTATTTTAAATTAGCTGTATACAGCAAACCCTAACAAGCTCGGACACTTAATTCCAAATTGCAGCAGGGAGTCAAAACTTACCTGAAATAAGTCTTTCTGAAAATAAAACTAACAGACCACCCACAAATGAAATGTAATGAAGCCCTCAAATGAGTGGTAGATGCAGCAGCAGAATTACAGTTGTACTGAAACATATTGAAGCAGGTGTATTTCATGGGTGGACAACAGCATTTTATGCTTTATAATTTGGGAGCAACTGTAGAAAATACAAGTGTACAAGCATCCTTTGTTATGCTGTTACTGATAACGGAGTTACCATAAGTTAGTTTTGGAAAAAAATCCTGACCTTTTCAGAATCTTTACTATTGACATCAACCAGACCAGTTCTTTATCTGGTATGCATTCCTAATTTTACTGTTGTGATATAATTTTGAATAGAAGGACAAGTAATATTTAAGAAAATACAATACTAAGAAATTTTCTGACTACTTGGGAATCTGCAATAGCAGAAGAGCAGTTTTCATCTCAGTGCTGGACATCCTCCATGGGGTTTCAAATTCAGTGGCATAAACTGAGGAAACACAGTCACACAACTAAACCCAACTATTTTCTTTGCAAAACAAACATTCAACTTACTGTGTCCTCACATTCAAAGCAAAATGTGATACAGTTCTACCTTCAACTTTTTCTTCTTGAACTGCAGAAGGTCTACACAACTATAAAAAAACAACATAGGACCAAAAACCAAACAAGAAATAACCCAGAAATAAAGAGAAAGATGTTGAGATCAGACACACACAGGGATACTGATGCAACCTAATCCAACAGCATTTGTACCAACAATTGATTAGTAAGTATATCAAATGTAAAAATGTGTGAAGTCAGTCACGCTCCTCTTAAACACTATTCTGCAATTGCAATAACTAATCAGCTATCAAAATGTCTCTTCTCATTTCTCTACACTGTTAGAGAATTCAGCTTTGAATTGCCCAGTTGAAAATAAATCAATGGTCACAGCTATTAGTTTCAGGAGGAAAAAAAAAAACGAAACAAATTCTAATCCATTAGTGGTCTCTAAACTTTAGCACTGTCACTTGGATAAGGCAAATGGTACTTGGATAATGCTACAAAACCAAGCTAACACCAAAGCATCACTGGTGAAATCTGTGGGAACAGATTCTGTAGCAAAGCATTCTGTGCTTCCTCTATGGCAGGTGGATGTAGCACCTGGGGTGGTACAGACCCCTCCACCTGGCCAGCACTGTTGACATTCACACATTTTGAAGGAATGTTTTACAGATTAGAAACTGCCCAAGTCCCAGAGTGTGTAACTATGTTCAAACTTCCTGTACCCTGACACACAAGCAGGGCAAAAACAGAGACATCACAGAATGTGCTCCTGTGGCTCTACTGCTTCCTTACTGCGCCATCTTAAGTGGAGACCCCTCACTAGCAGATACTTAGCAGCCCTTCCAGCAGCTCAGCAACATTGCTGCTCCTCCTTGTTCCAGTGCCAGAGACTCAACTAGAAGCAAGATCTGAGGAAGCAGAGAGTGGAAAGCAAACACATCTGTTCATAGCCTTTTCTGATCAGGGCTCTGTTTAAGAACTCTTTTAATGAAGAGTGATCTCAACAAGATTTTCTCCCACAGAAGCCAGCTTATGAAGTTTATGATCCCATAGGACTTCTACAGCTCAAATAAATGAATTCAACACTCCTGCTGAAACAGGACTGCTGTCAAATAGAGAGCACAAATAGAAGCTGAGGAAACTCTAGTGGCATGGGAAAACATTTTGTACTCTAACATAACTGTCTGAAGTCAGCAGTGTATTTTAGTGTTAGTTCCATCATCAGATAACTTGGTTTTGCTCCCATTACTTTGTAATATGTAAATGTCCCAAGTTTTTCAATTTAGCAATAACAATTGGCTCTTTTCTCTGCAAGTTCTTGGATATTTCTCTTATTTTAAAAATGAAAACAAAATTTATTATTTAAAAGCCTTAACAATGTCCATCCATTCGTAGAATCATAGCGTCATAATTTTTGAAGTGTACTTGATTGTAACTTTAATCATAATCTCAGTGAGAAATTATTAAATGTATCACCACAAAAAGCGTAGGCAGTTTACTAGAGTTGACCCTTGTATTTTAGAAGACTGCAGTTTAATGAAAAATCTTTTAAAATAAAGTAATAAAACAAACACATTTCCAAGGATAGGGGGAAAACACTTTGGTTTTAAAGGTCTTTCATTTGTTATTAATCTTTTTTTTTTCCTTGAGAAGGCTTTATTGTTTTATTTTACTAACCATGTAAAAGTGACAAGAAGACTGATACTCTATGGCTTGCTTTACTTTCATTAATGAAAATTATAAGCATAAAATCATATTGAACATGATAAAAATAAATTATTAGCAGGATTTAAAGAAAAACATATACAAATCATATGGTCAATGTCCAGGATGATAGCTTCTCCTTTTCTGGAGTATCACTGTTTTTCCTCCCATGCCAATACACAGAGTAAGAGATATCTAAAGGGTTGAAGGTTGCCTCTTCACATACACTGGGAAAAAAAGTAATTCTCAGTTGCCACCTCAGCAAATGAAAATGGTTGAGAATATCAATGAGCCACTGCCAGTCTAAAATATAAAGCACCACCACAGCCATCCACCATATGCTGTAACAAAAGTAGAATGGAAGCTTTGATACGTAAATTATATCCGCAGGATATTTCTAATACAGACATCAGAGGCTTTTAATTCACAAAGCTTTCTGAATTCTGTATGCTGATGCACTTCATGTTCAAATTAGTAGTGATGAAATCATCCCGTAGTTACTTGTGATGCTATGCTAATCTTCTTTTGGAAGCTGATTTTTTCAATCAAAGATAAAGAATTTAATTAAAAATTTTATCATCCATGTTTTTGTGGCTTGGTTTTTTATATTTTATTTTGCAATGCAGAAATAAACTTAAATAGAGATTACAATAGTAACTTGTATAAGTCACCACAAAAGTGCACGAAGAGCCTGAGGCATATGAAATTAATATACCATACCTCAGGATTATTACTGCAGCATAATACTTTGCTTTAATAACTACAGGCTTTCACACATGCCACACTGCTTCTCCCCTTCTATTAAATAAATGCCACACCTATGCTGGAATGAAGGCAAACCACACAAATATTTAAATACCACAATTTTATCTCAAGATCACTGCACAGAAATTCTGCAGCATTCACTGAAAGCACGACGAAGTGTGGTCTTGAGAAAGCAGGAGCCTGCTTTTGCTGAAAGGAAGCCTATCACACCACTGGCTGGACCAGCAGTCAGCAGGTCTGCTGGAGTAACCTTAGCACACGCTTCAGTTTTTCCATCTTTAAAACAAAGAGTAACACTGATCTGTCTTTCCAAGCCATTACTATTGAAGGCAAAGTAAAAGCTCAAGCTGAGAAGCTTACATACCAGAAATGGCAAAGGCCCTCTTAGGAGTAACGCCTTGACACAGGCCTGGTTTTTTTGCCTGTTACACTGCAAGGTTTTAGACAACTGTGACCTTGCGTCAAAAGCTCCCTTGTCTTCCTCTTATCACTCCCTTCTTCCTCACACCTCACCAGCCCTGCCTGAGATGTCAGAGCTCTCACCTTGCTAGTTCTCACTAAGGGAACATACACTGATGCAATTAATACGCTGTCAAAGGAATCTCTTATCCTGAAAAATGGGAGATGTACAGATCAAGAGAAAGCAGTTTTTGAATGCAGCCTCACATCCGATTTAATTTCACTGTTCCTGTGTCTCTTAGGTTCATTTCCAATTTTGTGCTGGACAACACCAGGTGGAATAAAGGAGGCAGATTTATTTGCTCTCACCCACGCAAGACTATACAACACAGTGGTCAACTGGCATTGTTCTTGGGACAGGTTCTAATAGCAGCCACACAACTCTAATTGCCCTTTTCTGGAGAGACTTACCAGTGACCAAAACCTACCAACATTAATGCAACTCTTTGATCCTCATTTCCTTTCTTTTTTGCATCTTCTGCTCAAACACTTGACACATCCAGAAGTGTGCAAAACACTTAAGAGAAACACCTGATGGAAAACACACTATGGTGTGTTGACCTTGGCCAGCTACAAGCCATTCTCTACCTCCTCAACAAGGCTGGGGAAGAAAAATAGGCAGCAGCTTGTGGGTTGAAATAAAGATGAGGAGAACGCTTGCTGATTACCATCATGGACAAAAGAGACTTATGGAAAACATACTTCAAATTAAAAGTGTGGTGATTAGAAAGAAATTAAGACCTTTTCTCCCCTCCATCCCTCCACTTCCCACATTTTTTTCCCAGGCTCAACTCCTGACTCCTCTACCTTGTCCATAGCCCAAGCAGCATGGAGATTGGGAGCTGGGGTGGTTATGGTCCTCCCTTCCTTTCTCCTTCACCACCCTTTACTTCTGGCTGCAACCAACAGGGAAATCCCTGCTGTGATGGCATCCCACCAGGAGCTGCTGGGGATTCTGGGCCCAGGCCCCTGGAGCACTTCCTCCCCTTCTCTCCTTCTGGCACTTAGAGGCGTTCTCTCACACCTTGTTCCCCTCACACCTCTCTCCTGGGCAGTGTTTTACTCTTTCTGCAATACCCTTTCCCCAGGTTATCGCTGGAAGGCCCAGGGGCTGTGCCGTGCCCCATAGCCAGTCAGTCACCTGGAGCTGCTGAGTGTGATTTCAGGCCGCTCCAGCCTCCCCTCACTGAGTGCCTCCTTCAGCACATGGGCAGAGCAACTGCATGTGCCAGGGGTTCCAGGTGCTGCAGAGACACAGCTACATGGAACAGCCACAGTTACATCATTCTGGGTCTGGCCAGGCTACAGTGCCTGCCTGTACCACACAAGGTGTGAACGTGGCAGTTGCTCCCAAGAAGAATCCAAGGCAATGCAGGTAAAAGTTGCACCGCTCCAACACTTGGGTGCATAGGTTTAAGATCTCTTTGGACAGACAGGTTGAAACGCTCTCCTTGTCACACCTGCCAGGAGTTCAGGAAAGAATCACACTCATATGAACTGCCACATTCAATCACATCCATCTCACACAGGTGTCTGTTTGTTCTGCTAATAGCAATTAGGTCATGTGACAAGGGCACACAAGCAACCAGCCACGTACAGAATAAGAGTTCACCTGACAAATCCTTCTCTTTGTTTCCTTTCATGGTCCACTTAGAAACACTTCTGAGCTAGGCTGCTTTGGGAGCACTATACTTGAAACACTGACAGGATTCTCTGCTTCAAGTGCCTGACCTCTTCTGCACTCCCCTTATGATTCAGTGCCCACATCACCCTGAGGGGATGATCAGCTCCAAAATATCAGTAGATGTTGCATAAAAGTGTCCTTATTTTTCCTCCTCAGTGTTTACTCCACTGCCCTTTATTACGTTCTCGTCTATCCCTGTTAGTTTCCATTTCTCGCTCTTACTCATATCTCCTAGGATTCCACCAACCACTCAGAGAAAAACAGAGCTGATCAGCCAAAAGCTCACTACAACCCCAATGGTTCCAAGTTGAACCCCCAGCCCATTTTCTTCATCTGGCTATCTGCAAAAAGAAGAAAACATCCCCTCCCAGCCATTCCACAAGGTAAATCTCACAGATCAAGTCTGCCTCCTTTCTTGATATGTTCTGGCAGAGCTCTGCTCCATCTGTTCCTCAAGAAATTTGACACATATACATATTAGGGCATTTTTAGCTGACAATGTCCAATGTATTCTTGTGCCACTGCAGCTTGTTTTTCTTGAGCTAAGCCCCCATTAGGAAGACCTCTCTCCTTACTTCTTCAGACTTGCTTTTCTCCCCAGTTTTGTCTTCTAAATTTTGTTCTCTCCTACAGTATATGGATTATTATTTAACTTTGTGAGTTTTATCCTCAGTACATAGTATATCATCTTCACTTGTCTTCAGTTTTGTACTAATACCTCATAATAGTCTGGCTTTCTTCTTTTTCTTTTCCCATCCAACAAATCATCAGCCATGTTTGTCCTTGTTCTCTGGAACAGGAAAATTGCCAAGTTTAAAATCCATTTCTCCTCAACCTGTTTGTCTCTTCCTCTATCTCCTACTGTATTCCTTGGGTCATGCCTCAGGCATTCATCACCCAATTGTTGGCTCTGCCTACCTGAAGCTTTCTGTACTGTTTCCTCTCTCCTCCTATAATATGTCTGTAGAGGCTGGTCAGAATGGCACCCTTACCTCTAAATACAGTACCAACCTTCAATAACCTTGGTTTGGAAAAAATATCTCTCAAGTTAAAAGTTTTGGCTCACAACTATGCAAGCATATTTCTTCTGCCACACAGATTCACATACTCATATTCACAGTCCCAGGTTACTCAATATTCATTGTTGTCTACCTCCACAGCTTTTGGACTTAAAACTTTCCAGTCTCACTGCCACAGAAACTCTCCTGTTTGCTGGCATCAAAGGTAATTACAAGAGTCCTGGCAGCAATTACAACAATGTTCTTGATTCAGTTCAGCACCATAATGTTAAAGCAGTATAAAAGAAGTGCCAGAAGGGAACTGACATGATTGTATTTAAACTCAAACTGTAACATCACCACCTCATAAAGCTGATGATTCTCATCGATGAATTAGTTCAACAAAGGCACAATCACAAAAGTCTCAATTTGGAAGTCAAGGGTAATCATTCATCAGTGATAGGCAAAGCAATGCTTCCAAACCCAGAAGGAAGTCCTTTTTGATCCAGTGTCTCAACATCAGACACAAGACATAAGATTTAATTCCATCACTGAAGATGCAGGATTTCTGATCTTCCCTAGAACACTACCCAGAAAATGATAAAACCCATAATAAGCACAGTCATTGCCTTCTCCAATGTGACCACACACTAAGAATCATCTCAGCAAGTGAGGGTAAATGCATAATTAATGCAACATTTTCCTTCAAATGGACTGGATATTTTGGCAAGTGTAAAAAAACCAAACAAACAAAAAAACCACAAAAAAACGAACTTCTAAGTATAAAGCTGGTCATCAAGCTCTCAAATGCAACATAACCATTTATTCCCCATAGCTAGTTTTACTAGCTTACCAAAACTACAATTTGACCATTTATAGCTAACTGAAAATAGGAAAGTGATCTAAGGACTTCAAAACCCTGCAGCAGCACCAGAAAGCATCCATGTAACAAAAAAAAAAAAATAAAAAAATTAAATCTAACATAATGGCTATTTGAGTTATTTCTGCAGAGAAAACTCTGTGTCAGCACTGTCTCCAAATAAAATCAGAATCATTATTTTAGTGAAAAGATGTGAAACTAATTAATTTTTTTACTGTTTTTAACTACTTTATTAATGGCTGATAGTTGAGAAAAATAACAAGCCTCTCATTTAACAGGAAGGTTAAATGATCAATCATTCCAGATTAAGATGAACTGGATAACCACCAACATAAAATCCATAGTGTACATAGTACCTAACAAAACAGGACCTCAAACTATATTATCAGAGGACGAATATAACATATGAATTTCATTTGATTAGAAAAAATCAACAACAACAAAAAACCAATAGCTTTTAGGATTTTATTTTTAGGCTTGAATTCAGGGACAAGCAGTATTTTGATGTATGCACCTAACACAATACATTTTTGATAAGCTTTTAGCAAAGCTTGAACAGTGGTGGTTTGGGTTGTTTTTTTTTCCTTGTCATTTTTGTTGACAGAAAGAAATTCTCACCAACATATTGAGCTATGTCTTACTTACTGAGAACTATTGAAGCATCTGTTTTACTCCTGAACTCCACAATCCAGCAGCGCTCCAGGATTACCACTTCAGAGGCTTCAGAACTCTGAGAGACAAAGATGACAAAATGTTAGGCTCTGGAACCTGACTGGGAAGTCCTTCTGTTTGGCTGTTCACAGCCAACATGACGTGTAGATACAAAGACAACAAAGCTTAACAGTCACTAAGCAGATGGATACAGGCATTTTTTAATTACCAATCTGTGCCATCCTACTTCAGCTTAATGAACTATTATGGGAATAAACTGTTAGAAAAGACCATGTAGGAAACTAAGAAAAAATGAACTGAGTAGTTAGGTTTTTGTCATATTGTAGGTATTCAAAAATTTAGGTGTCACCACATCCCCAAGCAATTCGGGCAAGCCCAGCTCATTCCAACTTCCATATTTACTAGTAAGGCTGAATCAAATACTGGAGTCTATTTGAAGAGTAGGATACATTCAAGTGAACAAAATAACATGCTATCTAGGCATTTCTCTTCAATTTTTATTTAAAAGAGATTTCTTTATCATCACTTGAAACTTTGAATATTGTCCCTGGCTATGCAATTCAAATGCTGTTAAGCGATACAGACCTATAGCAGAGTGTAATATGAAACAAATTACCACTATCACTTTTTGTGAGCTCTCTGCAGAGAGGATGCAAATTCTTCTTCTAGTTTAGTAAGTGTGACTCATTTTTCAGAAGAGTGAAGCTATCAATCACCTCATCAGAATTTCTTTTTTTCCCCTTAAAACATTTATTATCCATTTTTTATCTCTAACATCTAGTAGAAAATAATCCTCAGAACATGCACTCATCAACTTCCATGTTTAAAGTTCCCAACATGAACATCACATTGCACATTCTCTACTTCAGTGAAACTTACAATCATAAAATCACAGAATCATTTTGGTTAGATGAAACCCTTAATGTTACCAAGTCCAATCATTAACTCACCACTGCCAGGTCACCACCAAACCATATGCCTAAGTCACCACCAAAATATATCCCTGAACACCACATCTACATGTCTTTCATTCTGCAGGGAATAATGTAAATTCTTATCTCAACATTCCTTCCCAGGTACTTCTTTATTCCTAGTGATCCTGAATATGAATTTTTTTTGTAATGTTGAACAATTTCACCGAAAGCTTGAACTTCAGTTTCATGTATTTATCACTTAATGAATGACACATAAAAAGTTCACATTTATAACAACTGCCTAATACATTTGTTTTCTTGTCTACCTCTTTCTCTGCATTTATTGTGTGTTATTTGGCCTGCCAGAATCAGACTCAAAACTTTTTGCTATGAGTTTCATTCTCATTTTTAAATGAATGGCTCAACACTGCATTTTCTCACAAAAAGACCCTTTGCTTATCTAGTAATACCATTTTTTTCATAAGTGAAAAAATGAAAAATTAATGTTGCTAGACTACAGTAAGACTGATGAGTAACAAACAGGTAACATTTCAGAAAGCCTAATGAGGATTTCCTTGATTTAAGTCTGTATTTGTTCCCTTCCTCCCACCTTTTACCACTTTTTCAGGCCACTTATCAAAGCACAAATCAAGGTGACAAAAGGTTAAAATAGAAGAGAGGAGCAGGGAAATAGCACGATATTGAAATAAGCCAGAAGTCAAGAGAGAAGGCTTAATGGACTAAAAAGAAGTCAGCAGACTTATCTAAAAACCACTTGTACATTGGATTCTTTGAAATATTATTAGAATGATGTGGCCTAAAAGGGGTGTATTGTCCTGTAGGCTGAAAAACAGCAAATTGGTCATTTAACAGCAGGGAAAAAAAAAAAAAAAAAAAAAGAAAAAGAGGAGAAAGCAGTTAAACAGTGCAGTCAGTTTTGGGAGAAATACAACTGTTACATTGGATAATTCTTTATTTATAGAATTCAGCAAGTTGAGAATACATGGTAACCCAGAGGCAATTCTCAGATGCTATCAAGTGAGGTATTCTTTCAGGCTCTACTGGGGAAAGTAAAATACAAGAAGCCTTTTGGGGAAAATAGACAATAACAGCTTAAAAAACAAACATCAGACTAATTAGGAAAAGTTCTGCACTGCAGTGATGATAATAACTCTTCTAATTCTTAAGATTTTGAAGCAAGATACCAACATGATATAGTCTCCCAGACAACCCTCACTTGAAAAGTGGATCACACAGCCTGAATCCTTCAAGAGTTGGCAAAATTTCAGAAAAAGCCATGACCAAAAGAAGGGGTTTATTTCAGAAGTTAGCAAGGGTCTGAGACAATTAAACACTCAGCTGTGAGTACATCAAAGACTCATTTCCACTCTCTGTCCAAAAATCAGTCAATCAACTCTAACAGCTTTTCCCCTTTTAAGCCCTACAGAAAAGAGTTCCTCTGCTGATATTCACACCCCACAGATGAAACATATGTGCATCACTCCCTCAACTTAACGTCTCCCCCAAACATGTATCAGCAGAAGCAGAAGGCTGTATATAAAGAGGGGCAACTCCCTGCTGCATGGCTTTCAGACGAGTCAGGTATTTGAAAGGCCAGGAATGAAGACTCACAATTTCTATGTAGTTCACTAGAGTTGCCACGACTGAAATGCTTGATGTTTGGGCTTGGAAGCCGTACCGTACGTATAATGCAAACAACTTGGCAAGTGGCTAGCAAAAAATAACTATCAAATCATTAGCAAGAATGTGTATTACTAAGATGTCTCACAACACAGTTGATACAGAACAGTGTCTAGAAGAGGATGGTTCAGAGTATCTAAAGCTTTCTGCATTTTAAGACAACACATGGTGCAGCGCAAGAGCCCCTTTAGAGACAAGTTACTCCACTCCCTACACCAGTGAAAGCTGGAATGAAACAAGGCTGGGACTTCAAATGAATGTAAATTCTTTTCCAAGATACACAATCAAGTACAGTGATCAGAGGATATACATTTACCTTCTACCTTGGAAAGAGAACAAAGGGAAACAAGAAAAAAAAAAGAACAGAAATATAAAAACAAAAGAGCAAAATACTGCCAGAAAAGAAAGCAAATTGCTGCAAGACATCTCCCACATCCTGGTACAAAACTGAAGAAAAAGGGTTCAAAAATACTACTACTGCAGCCTTTTCATCATTTAGGTGAGCTATATTCTGTCTGTCACACAAAAAGCTAACAAAAGATTTATATACAAATGAAGTGACAAAATCATCATCAGTGGAACTATTATACATATCTGATACAAATCAGCTTTGTTTTCCAGTATCTGAAGAGACACAAAATGTTGCCGTTAAGGTGCCTAACATGAGCAGATATTATTTGCTTCTTCTAGGTTTGATTTTAATAAAAGACTAACAATGATCTTGTCTTTCTGAACGGCAAATAGGAACAAAAACAGATCTGTAGTAATGTGTTAGAAAACAGTATATTGGCTTTATTATTCCTATCATTGGCATTTTCAGATAATTGTTATAAAAATCTTACCAAATCAATCCAAATGCCAAACAGCAACAAGGCCCTGAACTATTGCATTTTGCTTAAAATATTGACAATTCCACAGGCACCTCACCTCTCTCCAGAGCAGGAAATTGTTTTGAAGCACTGATTTGAAGAGGAAAATAAATTATTCATTAATCTATCTTAAATATCCTAGTAAATCTGTTGAATTAGAAGACTGCCCAAAACCTAGTTACCAGAAACCCTTCCAATTCAGTTCACCAAATGACTGGCCAAGCTTTGCTGTCAGTATGATGCTGTAAATCCCATATACCACTGTACTACTAAATCCACTACTGTCTGCTTTAACTGTTAGGAGTTTCAAATCAGAGTAGTGAAGATAGCCCCATCCTGTGGAGTCCATGCCTCCATCTGAAATGAGAGGCAGTCACACCAAAACACATGAGCAGCTATCTGCTGCATACTCAGACCTACGTAACTCCATTTTATGTAATTGCAGCCATCACTCCAGTACCTAGCTCCACGATTCATGAGCAATGTGAAGCATACATTGCATCAAGGAGATTCTGGAAAAGTATAAATACAGCATTTTTGCAGCTAGGAAGCATTACAACTGAAAACACATTCTACAGCACTGAGGGAAGTGCAGATTATTTGAAATTACAGTGGTATATTTTTTCAATTGTTTCTAAGTATGTACACTGAATTTGTAACTTATGTTGTCATGGGAATTTGTAGCTATGTTACTACAGACTCCAGCCTGCCATCTTTCTTTAGACTTGGGGGGAAGCTTTCAAAAAATGAAAGCACTGAGAAACCTTTAAACTGTCACTCAGAGTGGCACGTCTGAGCTATTTTTGCATTCCTGTAGATCTGACTCAATGTACCATTGGTGTGAGGAGGAAGCGTGTCATTATGAAAGGGTTTTACAACAGGAGATTTGTTGCTGTAGAGAGGAGGAAAAAAAAAAAAAGTTTTAAAAAAAATTACTATTACCTATATCAAGTTGAGAACTAAACTGACAGTCAAAATTAGAAGTGACATTCCAAACAATAACTCTGTGTTAAAACAGTAAGTAGAAAAGTAAAGCTACAGCACTGTAAAAAACCCAAACCCTGCTCCAAGTAAAAAACCTCTTCTAGTAAAGCAATATAAAAAGCTTCCACAGTCAACCAGTGGTGAGTGGTGTGTGAATTCCACCATTTATTTTTTTAAAGCATTATTTTTGCAAGCATTAAATAATTACAACAAAAGCTTTATGGAGGAAGGATGCTACATGCACCAATCCATTTATTACGCTTTTCAAATCAGTTATTTTCTGTCTGCATTTGAAAGTATTCCTGTGATTGTTTTTGGTCATATTAAAGACAGAAATTTAAGAGCAAGGGAACAAAACAAAACTAAAATGAACAAAATTATAGTCGCACACAAGACAAAAACCACGAGGAAACAAAAATGAAAAAAATACTTTCAAAATGCAAATGATGAGAATTGTTTTCAGTTCTGGCTTGCTATTAAACTACTTGCAATAGAGCTGTTTGAAGGGACTGGTAGCAACAGGTGAGGTTTATCCAATTATTTTGAACCCATGTTATTTCAGTTATAAGACCCATCTAATGTCTTTACTGGAAGCCTTAGAGAAAAAGCTGGTGACTGAGGAAACCTGAAAGAGCACGTATTTGGACATCTACAGGGCTGCTTTCAGTGACACACAAGCTAAGTGCCTACCAGCAAGAACAGCAAAATGAAGCATCTACTCATTAGGGACTCTTCCCCAATTCCACCATATACCTGCATCTCACCTGGCTTCTGAGTATGTTCAGCAGACTCCCACCAAATGTTGCCTTTCTGACACCGAACAGGAACAACAGGCCGCTAACTCGTGGCATGCCTAACATGTGACCGAAGGTCTGCAACACGTACACAACATATAGCCGTGCTAGACTATGGAACTCTTGACTCCAACAGCAGAAAAGTCCTATTGGCACTGGAAATGGCACAAGCTCTATAACTTGCCTCTGATCCTGAGTTTTTACAACTTCACCAGTACGAGCCAATGAGTCATGCAGATTGATGCTAGCTCAATAGCGTGGCATGGGCTCAGGTTGTGCTTTTGAGTACACTGCAAAGCAGTACCACCTGCATTTGCTGTTTCAATGAAAGCACAGATAAGGTTCATCACTCTGCAATTAAAGCACAGCTTTTTTATATATATGAACATGAAAAAAGCAACATGATTTATCAGTGTAATTTTCATTCACAAATAGAAAAGCTAATAGTCTTGGATGTTATTTCAATGTATTTCTACAACAATATGTCCATTACCAAATATAGAAAAAATAGACTGCTCTAATTTTGAGGTATTAACAAACGACTGCATTACATACACAAGGATATCATTTGCAGAATTAAAAACGCCTCTTTAAATGGTGGCCAGCAGTATTCAACAACCCAAAATCTCCTTTAATATTATATATGCTTCTGCTATATTAATAATCCCACTTTGTGTCTATTAAGTAAAGCAAAGCCTACAGCCCAAGCTAAGCAATGAGGAAAAACTTGCTTCCTGGGTATCTAAGGAGGTGCTTCAATTATTTATTCCAGACAGGCTGTAACCTGGTAGTTCATTGCAACCACAAATTGACAAACTGTCACCTCACTGAATTTACTTAAATAATTTTTTCCAAAAACTGCCCTACCCACTGTGATTAATTCATCAGGCAACACCACCAGATGTCAACTTCAAGCTGACAATATAATACCACTAATCTGCATTCACAGTGAAAAAAGTTGACTTACGTCACTTAACAAGTCCTGCAGAATAGACAAATACTTTTAATAGACTATTACCTTTAACAAATGTAATACCTAACCAATAGTAATTTTCTCTTCAGTTCCAAAACACATCACTAGTAATAATAACAGTAAAGTCCATATATATATATTCTCTTAATTTACACCCCACATTCACTGTTTATTATGCATGAGCATAATTTAAAAAAAAATAAAATTAAACACTTTCTACATTCTACACACAGCTTGAAACAATCTCAAATTGCTCTTCCTACTTAAAAAAATAATTATATACAGTTCAGACACAAATAAGGTACGTTTTCCAAAGTTACATTTTCATGCAAGACTCCAGTGCTGCATCACAACATGTACCTCAGATAATATGCTTCCTTAACCTCTATCCCCTCCAATTTCTTCTAGAATTTTTTACTGTCGTTTTAAAAGATCATGTTGTTAGTATCTGGTTCAATTCCCAATATATAGCCATTTCATTTGAAAAACAGATTAAAATAAGAATTGAATGTTAAATGCATTTTCAAGTTAGGTATGACAACTTTATTATAGCTTTTACCAGTTTCAACAGTAACAGGAAAGTAAGGATGTCAGACTACCAAAAAAATTATCGCTACAAGAACTTTGTGTTTGCAAAATGCATTAGCTTTGGTTATTCAAAGGTGGACAACAAAGGATGTTTCTTTCCACTGATAAAACACTTGCCAATTTTTACCATTTTATTGCATGTCTCACAACTTCTGGCATAATTCTGAGTAACTCTCATTTCCTGGATCCATAATATCAAATGCTTCCCAAAGACTCTTCTGGGTTGTTGATTTGGTTTTTTTTAAAGCTGTGCATACTTTTTAAGCCAAAATAATTTTTCAGGGTCATAACTTCTTAAATCTTGAAGTGGCAATAGCATCCTTGTTAAAGAGATACAATCAAAATGCCTCTGCTGAAGTTCATTTAAGTCACAAGAGCTGACATCTCACTGAAAAAAAAAAGTTCAGATGAAGTAAATGATTATATAAATTGCCCTCTTCCTTCAGGAAGCCCAAGGCATGAGAACAATTCGAAGACCACCAGCCGTTCCTTTGGGAGAAATTCTCTGCCAAGTTCATTGTGCCTCACTGATTCAGGGAAGTACATGCACCCCTGCAGGGTAGAATCCAGCTCGCATAAAGATTTCACAAGAATGCAATTTTATTTTCTGCTAGAGGAAGAAAAAGAGTTTTCATCACTAAGGTGTTCAAGAAAAGAAGAGTTTTACTGGTTTTGTTATAGTTGACTAACAACAGCTGAGTTTCTCTTGATACATAGAACAAACTTATTGGTCGCCACCATATTATGATTTCCTTTCAGGTAACAATTTACAGTTGTGAGTAAACTATTTAAAAAAACCCAGACATAAATCAATGGATGTCCTCATTGCACTGCCTACAAGAGAACAGAAGCCCTACCCAAATGGTTAACAAGCTTTAATTAATCATTTCAATTCAGTACCAATTTTAGCCCAAGCAATATTGTGCTGGTGAGACTAAGTTCAAAGGAATATTGTATTTAATGGTAGGACAGTTCAGTCTATTTGACTTTAACATGCGAGAAAGTTCAAAAATAGAAGCATTTCAATCATCTGGGTACTGCCAGGCCTGAATTGATTGCAGTGGAAAGGGGATATAGATCTTTCATTCCTCTAGAGAACTTTGCCAAACAAGATTTTTACCAGCTCTGATTGCCAAAGGATTGAAAAACCAGAGTACAAGGACAATTATTGCACCTTGGTGCTATGATGCTCACCTTGGTATTGACAAGAATCAATGAGATAGAAGATGCCTAGAACAAGAGCACCAGGAAACCACTGCAACAGGACAAAAAGCAATACCAAGTCCTGCTTGCAATAGGGAGCATGGAGGGAAGACCCTTGCCATGAATATGAGCATATTTCAGTATGCAAGTAAGAAGGAAGTGGACAAAACCCCAAGAACTGAGTAGACATCTGGAAATGATGGTTCCTTGATACAGAGTCTGAATATGGGCTGTGCAGCCCCTGCAATAAAGAAGGTGAAAACCAAACGTGTTTTCTGGGTCACACTGAATGCCATGCTATTAAACCAAATCAATTATTAATTTAATATGTATATTATTAATTTAGCTACAGTAGTGTCTAAAAACATAAAAAATAAAGACTTGTCCTAACTGGAAATGGCTGTTGTTGGCAATCCCCAAAATGTGACAGGATTGGGAGAGTGACCCAGAGAGTTCAGAAGTAACAAAGAGAGGTAGGAAAGGAGCATGGGGGGTATAACACTTTTAGCCCACATCCGTAACAACTTCCTTGACTCCCTAGGAGTTCCAGTTAAATCAGGGCAGCATAAGGTCCTTACAGTTAAACCATGTGCCTGGCCAATGCATCCTGACTTGAAGGGATTCAGAAATTGTGGGACAGAGGATTTTCAACTCAAAGAAAACCTGCACAACACTCCACATGAGTTAATGAAAGGTACATCTCAGGACCAGTTCTGGAGAGAAAGAGCTTTCTTTAACTGAGTTTGTGTTTCTCAGATTGGAAATCTCTTTTGTACTTTTAGATAATGTGCAACCAGCGCACATAAACAGACAGTGTTGAATAGAGCAATCAGTGATACTTTTGTCTCTATTATTGAAGATAAAGAAAAGATCCTTTTTCTTTTCCAGCAACTCTCCCGATCAGAGAACCAACTTGCAAGCACCCAATCAAAACAACTGGATGTAATCTAATACTTGTACTTACAATTAAGAACAGAACTAATTCTCTTCAATGATTTGGCTTTTGAGCCAAGTATCTAAGTGACTGCACTTTCTGGAGTTAACAGCATGTTTTTGCAGACAGTGTCTGCTTCTAGAAATAATAGCTTGATATTTATAGTTGCTACCAAGGATTGCTGTGCAGAAACGCCCTTGCTTATACCTGCTCCTGTGCAGACCTAATACAGGGATGTAAACTGTCTCCAGGTAGCCCTAGCCCACCAATAATAAATTCCAACTTCTAAATAGAGAACCACTAAGACAATCTTTTACATTTTTATAACCTTGTTCATTTTACCCTTTTCCACTCAACCACTGGTATTTTTTTCCCTCTCCTCTCTTTTTGGCAGCTAAAAGAATGGCAGCGTGGCAGATCACTTCCAAACTCTAAGGGGTGTAACAAGCTCTGTCAGACTATAGCTCTGCCTTTAACCTGTCCTAGCATCCATGCCAGGACCAGGCATGTCTGTGTTCTTTGCAAGAGCAGCAAAATTAGAGCGCCTTGTTATTATATCTGCTTGTTTTTATATCTGCTCTATTATATGTTCGAGGGAAAAAAAACAACAACACAACCAACCAACAAAAAACCCAAACAAAACGTAACACCCAGACCACAAAAACCCCAAACCTGTTATGGCCGTGGAAAGGAAGGCAAGGCGTCTTTTTCCCCTCATAAAGAAACCTCTCTTCTCATATCGCCTTAAAAAACAATACATCACCAGACATAAAAGACAGAGAACAATACATGTGTGAGCACCTAGGAAAAAAAGCCAAGTTTTAAGCTCTCAGTTTAAAAGGCTTACTTCAGATTCTGTGAAATAAGACTTAATAAACCTCAGTTAGATACTTGGGAATTAGAAGACAAACATTGTAAGCAGCAAGAATAATTTTTAGTAACTTAAATACCAAAGGAAATTGTGGCATCTCACAAATATTAAGCTCATCCCACTTATTCTTAATAAGCAAGTTTTGTGTACAGATTTTTTAAAAAAAACAACCAAAACTCAAATCAAACCAGTGTTTCTTGCATTACTATAACATCATATGTTCCTGTTTTAGGATATTTGGGAGAATGGTAAATAAACATGAACAGATGTTAAAAAAAAAAGTACATTCTTGCAGACAATTTATTCTGCACAAACCCCGCCAAATACCAGTAGAAGGACACTTCTCATAAAACAGTTGGTTCATCTCCAATCTTTCAGGCCATCCTCAAGGAAAACCTACACACCACTTCTCAAATATGATCTTTTGAACGGAGGATGCAGTTTTACAGGCAACTAAGCTGACATAACAGCTAAAATTCATAACTCTGCTAGATATCAAATATATCCAATAGGTCATAAAATAAAAATTATAGACTTAGTATGAACTCACCCTCCACAACCAGCTCTTCACATTTTACCAGCTATAAACCTGCCTGTCTCTTCCTCTTAAGAGGCAATTGCTTTCTCATTCCTTCCCACCACCAAGAACATACTCTTCACCTTGTTTACTCTTCACCCACCTCCCCTCCTAGGAGATACCTTTCCTTTTTCTAGATGGTAAAATTTACCTGTATTTAACTGAACCCTGAGTAATGGTCTTGTCATGGTTTAAACCCAGCTGTCAACTAAGCACCACATGGATGCTTGCTCACTGCTCCCCCATGTGATGTAGGAAAGAATTGGGAGACTAAAAGTAACAAAAGTCCTGGGTTGAAATTAAGACAGTTTAGGAAGTAAAGCAAAAGCTACAAAATGAAGAATGAAACCACAAGAATGAAACCACCTCTGTATTATCAACAGTTTCTCTCACAAATCCTAAACATAGTCCCCTACCAGCTACTATGGAGAAAATTGTCTCCATTCTGAATGAGCACAGGTCTTCACTTTCTATTTAGCTTTGAATGCTGATGTTTTAATTTCAGACTTCAACAAAGGCATTTATGATCAAGAGCTTGCACTTCTCAGCTGTACCCTTGGTTTAATAAACACCACAGCGTCTAACTATTGGCTATGTTCTCACATCATTACAGATAAACCACCACTGCTCAGAGTAACATGCACAAAAAGAACATAGGAGTAGAGAGCCCACGAAGAAATTTTATGAAAAGTACTTTTACCTATTGGTCTTTCTTCCCTAATTAAGTATGTGAGCAAAAAGGGTACCTACTTTTTTTTGAGAGGGAACATCACAACATGCTTAAATTAAAAATAAAATTTAGTACCTTTATGTTCAGAGCAAATGAAGTTTTCAAATACACCTACCAAATGGTTACACTGGGGTTTCTCACCTAATTACCAGAAAGCCTTTTTAAAATAAAGCTTTTATCTGTACTTAGACCTATTCACTTGTCCACCTTACAAAAAAATTGAGCCCCAGCTCATGACTGCAAACTCCAGCCATGCAATCACTATATGAAGCTAAGAGCATGTAGATCACCTGCAGAAGCTACCTACTATCAGTCTAACAGGTTCTCAAATATTTAAGTCATGTTCTACACTTGAAGCAGAAGCAAAAACAGAGGCATTACAAAGTTACTCAAATGCAATTATCCACCAATTGTTCATTAGACCATCATCAGGCCCTAAATATTTCCTTATTTACATCTAAATACTATTTAAATATATTTTATGTGCCTTGATATAGTGTAGAAACTGGGGTCTACAGTACCATGTGCTGGCTATTAACAGAAAGCATAAAACTGACTGTTAAAATTAATGCTAAGTGACAAGTTCTAACATGCTTTAAAACAAACAGCCTTCATGGAATCATAATAAAGCTATTTAAACCAGCAATTACAGACACAGGTACTCATAATCTTAACAAAAACCCCTAAATTACGTCTTAAAGCATTCTTAAAACATGGAGGCTTTGTTCAAAACCATCTACTAATTAAAGTAATGCAGGTTTTTATACCCATTGGGAAAAAACAGCTAAAGGATTAGTGCTTTTATTTCCAACAGACACACATTAGTTTCTGTTGTTATAAAAGGCTTCATTACAAGACACTAAAATGCTTTCCATGTGAATTTAGTAGCACTTTCAGTAACACAAATTTAAGTTTCAAGTTGCAAAGAACTACTGCATTTCCTAAAACCATAACCCTGAATGTAATAGCAGTTCAAGGGGAAATATCATGCCTCCTGCAAAAGAAAACCTTGATTTCAAAAAAACAAGCTAACAAAAACAAACACCAAACAACAACAAAAAAAATCAAAACCAGAAAAACTTCAAAAAAATCCAGTAGATGACTAGTTCTACTCCGAATCACACACATTTGCAGCTAGAAACCTACCAACTTAGTCCCAGGCTAGTATTCTGAAATCCAAATGACACTGCAGATGTTCAGAAGGTTCACTTAAAGACTATTAAATGAAAATATAAAACAAACTTTACAGTAAAGGGGAATAATAAAAATAAAAGGAAATATATGTTGACACTTGTGCACACTAAGAAGATGTTGAACACCTTACCTGATTATTTTTACTCCAAACATTAAAAAGACAATTTAGAATACTCTGTCCTGCACATCAGTGAAGACAGAGCATCAGCCTTATCTCTAGTTAATTTTCAAAAGTCTGTTTAATAGGTGGCTTTCACTGAATATTCTTAAATAAAAGTAGCTTCCAGAAGTAGAACATTTTCCCCAGCCAAGTATATGGAAAAAGAAACATGTAAAGCAGTCATGGAGGTAAAAGTTAACACATAGACTCAAAAGACAAAGAAATGTTTGTTCTTTGCAAATAGACATGGCTTTTTAGAAAGTGACAATATTAAAAACAAAACAAATAAACCTGTTTTCTTTAACTCCACCATATGGAGTTGAGAAAACAGTAAGACTGTTTCACAAGGCTCTTTGGCTACTAATTGCAAAATAATAGAATCATAGAATGTCAGGGGCTGGAAGGGACCTCAAAATATAATCTAGTCTAACCCCCCTGCCAGAGCAGGATCACCTAGACCAGATCACCCAGGAACACGTCCAGGTGGGTTTTGAATGTCTCCAAAGAGGGAGACTCCATAACACCCCTGGGCAGCCTGTTCCAGTGCTCAGTCACTCTCACAGTGAAAAAATTCCTCTTCATGTTGCAATGAGACTTCCTATGCCTCAGCTTCCACCCATTACCCCTTGTCCTGTCATCAGGCATCACTGAGAAGACCCTGGCTCCGTCCTCCTGGCACTCACCTTATATATATGAAATTTATGAGGTCACCCCTCAGTATCCTTTTCTCTAAGCTAAACAGCCCCAGCTCCCTCAGTCTTTCCTCATAAGAGAGATGTTCCATTCCTTTCATCATCTTTTTGACTGTGTGCTGGACTCTCTCAAGCAATTCTATGTCCCTCTTGAACTGGGGGGCTAAGAACTGGACACAATACTCCAGATGCAACCTCACCAGGGCAGAGTAAAGGGGCAGGAGAACCTCTCTCACCCTACTAGTTACACCCCTTTTAATACACCCCAGAATGGCATTGGCCCTCTTGGACGCAAGAGCACATTGCTGGCTCATAGTCAGCCTCCCATCAACTAGGACCCCCAGATCCTTTTCCCCTTCACAGCCCTCCAACAGGTCAGTCCCCAAGATATACATCCTGGGGTTGTTCTTTCCCAGGTGCAACACTCTACACTTGTCCTTGTTGAATTTAATTAAATTTCTTCCTGCCCAACCCTCCAGCCTCCAATTCTCTCTGGATGGCAGCACAGCCTGCTGGTGCATCAGCCACTCCTCCCAGTTTGGTGTCATCAGCAAACTTGCTGACTGCCTCTGTGCCCTCATCCAGGTCATTGATGAATATGTGGAACAGAACTGGTCCCAACACGACCCCTGTGGGACCCCACTAGTTACAGGCCTCCAATTAGACTCCATCCCATTAACCACAACTCTCTGGCTTCTTTCCTTCAACCAGTTCCCAATCCACCTCACTACCTGATCATCCAGATCACAATGCCTCAGTTTAGCCAGGATGATGTGGAAGACAGTGTTAACTGCCTTACTGAAATCCAAGATAAACCACATCATTTTCATTATTAAATGAATGCCAGATTTTACCATTACTGTCTCAATTTGCTTCTAAATTTGTTCAATATTAATAATGAAATGAATACACATAATATCACAAATACTGTCTAGTAAACAGGCAAGAATAAAAACACTTCAAGATCCTAGCTGTCTTCCAGGGAAACAATATTATGTCAGTAGCTTAAAAACTTCAGACTGTTCATTTCCTAACCAGACTGCTTTGACAGACAAACAACAACATTTACATCATAAAAGACCTCTAAAAATTAAATTACAAAAATGCTTAAACAAATAAGCCACACAATAGTCGTCACTTCTGCACAAAGGCCCACATAGCCCAATATTAATCTACAATGGTGAACAAAGGCAAATAAATATGGAATTCATGATGCTTCTCTAAACACCTCCAAGCTTCTACTAGGCCTGTTCAGGAACTTACCCGAACAAATGGGTAATTGTGTTTAATGAATCTGTAATCAATTCCTTCAGTATATTACATTTGCCAATACATCCACTTCTACATTTTATTACAATTTCTTCCTTTTCTGCCATTACCTTTGATTGTGCTTTCAATCGACTTCTACAAAAGCCATTCTTCCAGTTGGCTGTACTCCCACAACAACCACCACAGAAAACAAAAATAAAATCCCCTGTGAAAGTGTTTGAAGGCACTTGTAAACATGCAGGAAGCACACAATACAGATA
This sequence comes from Ceyx melanurus, assembly GCA_024611195.1. NCBI lineage: Eukaryota > Metazoa > Chordata > Aves > Coraciiformes > Alcedinidae > Ceyx > Ceyx melanurus. The sequence continues at coordinate 7,763 of JANHGL010010487.1, read as the reverse complement.
GGTTTACTCTACACAAAAGGACAATGTAGATGACTAAAGAGCTTCTGCAGGTTAAACTTACCAGCCCACAATAAGAACAATTTTCAAGACTAATCACAAGTACATTTGTTTCCCAGGAGAAAGAAACGAAGCAATTTTTATATTGTAGCATTCACTTTTTTTTTTTTTTCAAGTTGTTGGTTCATATTGCACTTAAAGGTGCATATATTATATTTATTCACATAAAATATTGTAAAAGCTCACTGGCAGCCAACAGTGATTTTACTGAACACTCACTGCCTTTATCTTGCCCTTCTGCATTTGCCTCTTTCTTTAGTCATAAAAGACAGTTTCAAGTTTTTGAAACAATTATTTCAAATAGTCAATAACAGGTAACAGTAATTATCTTTCCCCAAAGTATTTTCAAAACAAATTAAAACACATTCATGGTTGTTACTCAAAGAAAGGTGGAGCTGAAAGCACTGGATTAAAGATGATGAAGCTGTACAGTGCTCTGGAAACGTCAGTATTTATTGCAATTTAACAGCCTAGAAATACTTTTCAGAGGCAAGTTTAACGTTCAGCTGGGCTTCATATTCTGACTTGAAGTTGTAATTGCTGGTCTCAAAAAGGGGAGTAAAAGTATAATCCCTAGATGCAATAGCTTCAGCACTGATCTCAAACAGCAAATCAAAAACTTTTCAATATACATTGCAAATGCCTAAGTGCAATTTCAGCCACAGTATCTCCCCACAAAAAAAAAACCAACCCAACCAAAAAACCCACCAAACAAACAAACCAGCACTTTTTTTCCTTACAGACATTAAAATAGGCAGCAATCTCATTTCAAGAAGTTGTTTCTAACCTACACAGAACTTTCAAGTGCATGTAAACACAAGAAAGTATGTTCATAACACATTGTACCCCCCCACAAACAGCTGCACACATGATGCCAGCACATTGGGTTGGACATCTGACCCTCTGTTGGTTTTAATAAGGATGCTCCTCTGCCAGGCTGCCAAATCCTTCCAGATGGACTTTCATGAGCATTTCACATGCAAAGCAGGGAAACTCAGTGAGCAGCAAACTGAAACTCTTGCATTGTAAAATAAGTCTAATACTCTTCTCCCTCTTACTAGTTCTATTTTCTGTCCAGAGCAGAATGGAACAACATTGTGTGCCGCACCTCCCCCCTCCCCCCCCCAAAAAAACCCAACAAAAAACTCAACACAAAACAAACAAACAAAAAAAAAACCAACAAAACCAACACAACCAACAAAGCCTTTCACAAACACTTCTCTCCTTTAACAGCCTCATCACTGCTTTGGCATTTCACCACCCCCAAAAGCCAGTTATTGCTTCATATACCGTCTCACTGTAACTGCTGTGCCTTACCCATTGAGTGAAACATTAGCTATTCCCCAGGAAACTGATCAAAATGACATAGCATAAAGGGCAACCATCAACCTAGGGGATAATAAAATAACAGCACATTAAAGAATTAGTGTAATGTTTATACTCAGTTGCATAGAAACCCTGTGAAACTCCTTCTTACAACATTGACTTGGCCATCATATGACTACTAATTTAAATGTCAAAGCAGCAAACAGTGACTTTTCAAAGCGTTATAGAAGATGTATGTTTATCGCACTAAGCTGCTGTAATGATATTTGATGAGGGCTGAGAACTAACCAGCTGAACATCTAGAAGGGAATCTAAACAATTAATTGAACCATTTTGTTTTGTCCTGTCCACTCCAGCTACACTTAAGGACATTGTGAGCTTGCAAACAGCCTGGTAAAACAATACTGTAGGCACAGCAACATTGCTGCATATAGATTTCCAATTCTCTTGGTCAAAGAGCACTGGATTCCCACAGCAAGGACCCAGAGATGAACGCTCATGTCTGTGTTGTCAGGAGACAGAAGGAACACAATGCCCAGCTGAGGTCTGATATTCCTTCCTGGAAGTCTGCTCAAAGTGGGAATGCAAATTATTTCCTTCTCTTTTGAAATTTTAAAGAAAACCTAAGAATGCATTTCTCCCTTTATCAGAAACCTTAAATGATGTCTTCCAAATTGCAGTTCTTGGGGATGCCTGCAGCCACAAGATATTTCTTCACCCACTAAGCAGGTTAGGTTTGGAGTCCTGTTTTGCAAGTCTTCACAGGCTCTCGCACCTCTGCCACCTGCATCTTTCAGAGTTTTGGGCAGAAAGGTGGATAAAGCTGAGTAATGCTGACCTTGCCTATGAAGTCCTCAGCTCAAAAAATTCAGTAGGAACCAACAGCTTTGACTAAGCGGATTCCTGTTCTTGTCACATTGCCATGAACTGAAATCCCAAGTCAAGCATCAAAACATTAACCATATTTGACACTTAGTAAAATCTTCTAAAAAAATATTACAATAAAAAAGGAGAAATCTATAATTCTGTTTAGATGCTCTCATCTCTAATAGTTCTCTTGCACAAGTCTTGTTATTAGCACTTACTGCCTGTAATAAGCCAATGAAAGACTTGATAGTCACCTGAGTCCTACCTTCTTGCATAAAACAAGCTTAGCACTGCTCTGGACACAGCAAGCCTAAGTCAGTGGGCCAGTGTTGCAGAAAGATGAGGCAATATGTCCATGCAACCAAACTAAATTTTTACTACCTCAACATACAAGACTCATGGACAATGACCCTTGGCAGAGATGTTCATGGAGACAGCCAAGAAGTGGGGAAGGAATGGACACAAAATCAATAACAAGGAAGTTCAGTGAAGCATTTCAAGTAGCTGATAGTAGAATTTGGAGTCGGGGGTGGCAAGATGGAGGAAGTGTCTGTACCTGCCTGTTCACCAGAAACCACACTGCTCTAAGTAGTTCAGAAGACCTTCAAGCTGGTAAACATGAAACATATAAAAATGCAAAAAGATCAAGCAACATGGGATCCAAGAACATTTAACCTGCTTGTCTTCTTGCTCTTTAAAAATCTGAATTAATCACTATGAAATATGTAACTTTTAAGAGTAATTAAAGAAACCCACGTACAGAACTAAATTATACAGAAGATTACTTAAAAGGTCTGGCTCCAAGTGTCATTTCCAGAGACAATTAAGCATTTCTGAAGGGCTTTGTTTCATTTTTTTCTAAAAATATCAATAAACCAAAGAAGATAAACTCAATTTAGGATTGTAAGCACTTTTAATCTTGTAGCTATAATTACACTTTTTTAAGGATCCCATATAAATGCAGAAATTTCTGAGGAGAAAAAAAAAAGAAAAAAAAAAAGAAAAATAAATTAGGCTCAGTCCACCTAATCTTTCTCACTATTGCCAAGGATATGCACTATCAGTCTTTGTTAATTCTTAACCACAGAACATCTCTTGAGATAAGTTTCTCATGAAAGCAAGAAGTCCTCAAGTAAAAGAGGATCAGCTTTCAAGAACTTCTTATCCCATCCAATATATTAAAGATGAGAACTACTGCTAACATTTAACTTTTGCTGCTTCTGAATTGACACACACTGAGCACTTTCTTCAACACAGCTAGTGTTTAATCCAGGCAAGTCAGTAGGAATATTAAGGCAGCAGTTCACACACACACAAAAATAAATCTAAATTTCCAAGATTGACTTTTTCCTGTTCTTTTTTGTCCACTAAGAACAGTGTTGGTATCACAACAATAAAGAGATCTAGGAAAACCACCAGAATCATCTGTGCTTTTTAAGAAACAAAAAACCAGACATAGAAGATTTTTTTATTTTATTTTTTTTTTTATCACAGTGCTTAAATCTACAAATTTGCTTTTAGGAGAAAATGTTGCTTTTATGCTCCAAGTCAATGCCTTATTTTTATCACAGCTGTTGAGCTCTTCTCTCAGAGTACTGACACTCTCCATGCAACACAGCAAAATACTGCTACAGGAGACACGGACTTAGCCTATTAAGACATTTGCCATTTATCACAACTAAAAAATGGATATGTAAATAAACTTTTAGATAGTCATATGAACATAATTTACTTTTTTTTAAAAAAAAAATTGGTCTCTAAAAAGCAATCATTTTCTTCCATGCACATTTAAAATCTATTTTGCTAATACTTCCTAGCTATGCAACGATAATTATCCCAAATAAATTAATCCCAAATCATTATGTTTGTTGTGCCAGTTTGAAGCTTCTTGTAACAGTTTTTGAATATGTATTATCTGGAATTAAACTCTATACTATATTTTGATTCTACCTCATTATTGTTGCATAGCAATTTTATTTATTTTTTTTTTTTTACATTCTGGGTTTGTTATTGCAATGTGGCACCCTGCAAAAAAGCTTCACATAGTTTAGTTACCTTCAGACACTGTCATCCATCATGTCTTTAGAATTTGAAAACAGATGAACTCTGTCACAGACAATGGTAAAGGCCAATTTGAGTCCAGAATGCCAATGATGTTAACAGCCTCTGCATGACAGAAACCTCCAGCTGTAGACTCACACTGACTGATTATCCATCTCACACTTTAAATCAAGGTTGCCAGAGAAGCTTAACAAATTTTTATAAATATTTCTACAGTTACAAAACAAGACATGCTAATGCAACAGCATACTAGGTTATGAAGATATAAGACCTTGATCCAAGGTGCGGCTGCCTTGCTCTATTAATTTCCTGTTGGAATTTTCATCTTCTGAAAAGCATACTGTATGAGTGAATGAATATACTGAAATTATGCTGTAATTATCACTAAAAGAATTTTCACAGCAAGCACACTGTAGTAAGTAGAAACACGGAAGGACATTTTTTAATATTTATTTTTCCCCTTCACACCAAGGACTGAATGGCAACAGAAAATCATAAGGATACAGGGGTACGTAAAACACAGTGGTAGGACCAAGAAGACAACCAGACAGTTACAACTCCTATTACCATTTCAGTTCCTATGTTCTGCTGAAAGAGATGTACATAAAGGCCACAGGGAAAGGAAACAGAAGAGAAGACACAAGGTGGCTATATGACAGTGCACTTCCCACAACCAAAGAGGTTGTGGCATCTTCCCTTCCCTGAGTTGCTACCAAGTGCAGGCTCAGCTGCAGTACTGGGCAGCAGCAGAAAATCTGGTGGTTCACATGGTCCCCAGCAACTGCTACTGCTCTGTAAGAGCCCAGCTTAGCACCAATGCCATTTTCATTAGAGCAGAGAGAGAACCTTGCACCAGGATCCAAGACGGGCTGTTGCACCCAAACCCAGGCAACTGCAGGCAGCTGTGCTGGGCTCCTTTACTCTGCACCAATGCCATTACTGATAAACCCTCCCAAGAGCCATGACAAGTGCTACTTCAACTTCAGGAGGACATCATTACTAATTCTTTGGGTGTAACAGAATCTTAGCCTTAATTAAAGCCATACTAACCTACATAAGCATGCCACTATGACATAATGGCTGGAAGTTACTTGATAGTAGGAGCATGATGACCTGCCTTAAACAGCAACACATTGTCCATCCACTCACTTATGCTGCAGATTCACCCACATATTTAAACCACTAGTTAAAAAGACTTGAAAACTCAAATCAGTATTATTTCAAACTTACTATAGGGTTAGAAAAATTACTTCTCTGTTTGTATGTTAAGAGTTTCCTCACATCTCTTAAAAATGTCTTTATTTTAAAATGAAAACACAAGTCCAGAACATGGTTTTTCAGTAAAGAATAAGCAAGAACTGGATTTCTCAATCAAAAGCATCAGACAGACACAAAGCATACAGGATTCTCCATTTAATACATTTAAGAATTTAAATTCTTAATTACCTCGTTTCTTACCTATGAAAATTCCATTTGACATTCCAGTAGAATGTGTCTTTTCCACTTAAATATGGTAGGTTTTAAAGTTGTGCATTTCAAATTCCATAAAGACCAATATATCCTATTAAAAGACCACCATCTATTAACTACCACCATTGAAGTAGCTTGAGCAAACTTTTCTTAGCATAAATGTTTAAGAAAAATAAATAAATAAAAGGGAAAAATAATATAGAAGCCCTGCTATAGACATAAACCCTTGACCAGCACCTAGTGCTTCTGGCTAAAACAATCACTACCTCTACCCCACCACAGCTGCCAGCAGTTTCTGAATAGACAGTGCCTTCAGCTGCTTTGGTGACATTTGAGGCCCTGCAAAAATGTGCTTCTTAATCCAGATGGCTGAGAGGTGTTGTCATAAATCCAAAGAACATCTGCCTCACTGCTAGCTGAACAGATATACAGTTTCATTTTGGTGCAAGGTAATGTGAGCTTGCCATCTGCTTTTGGCTTCACCTGTTTTTCTTCGGGAAGTAATCACCATATTAACATTACAAATTGCCAAAACATTTGCATAAAACAACAATTAACTTTAAGAGAACACACATGCCAATGCTAAACTTGACAATTATATGGTAACACTACATTGTGGTGGTAAGACTGACTTACAAAAAAATACATATATGATTAAAAATAAAGATCACAGGGCTTTATTAGTAGTAGGTCTAAATTCAACATAGTACATTCAGATGTTACCTACAATGGTGAAGCACTTCACTGATTTTTACAATAATTTAACATAATCTTCTACACAGTATTTGGAATGGCAGTTTCCAGATCCTCCAAGGCTTTACTCCTGTTTATAAATTCCCCACAACATAGAAACCACAGTTCTTTAAATTTTAATAGAAAAAAAGAAATCAACATATTTTATTTCACTTTATCTTTTGATGGCAGAGTAAAATTGGTATCTTCAAATTAAAAATAAGATAAAATTAAATTTTCAATCTTTTGAATGGTGTAATCAATAGAGAGCATTCAAATCCAAGCTCAGTTCCAGAGAATGCACTGGTAACTACAACCTCATTTCGGTTTAGTGATTGCCTTCTGGAACTGTGCCCACACAACTGATGTCCAAAAGTGAAGAGGCAGTTTAACATAGTAGAACTGCAGCAAACAGAAATGAGAGTCCTTATGCAAGTCACTAGAAAAGTACTTGGGATTATCCTATTATTTCAGGAGAACAGCTATTGAGATTAGGAACAATATTCTCTAAAATCCAAGAAGGTGTTAAGTAGATGCTCTAAGCAAACTACTCAAGCAACAAGGCTACACATTTCTAGGTAACTACTTGGAGATGCTGGCTAATTTTCACAATACCTAAAGGTTTTCTTCTTAAGTACTTGACAACTTGAGACAAGCAGTACAACCATCACAGTTCAGGTTAGGTAAGTAGCTAATGACAGCAGTGTTTCAGCACACTGACTGCTGTGATAATATTTCAGACCTCCAACAACTTCTCAATGGATGTGTAATTGAAGTCACCCATTAGGCTGGCAGAACAGTAGAACCCAAATCTGTCTAAAAATACAGGAAGGTCTTCAAATATCTTCAACAAAGTTCTTTATCTATTATGTAATACCAGCTGTTTTTCACAAATCAGCTTAAATAAGGTCATGAAATTGGAGATTATTAAGTTTTCAGTCATATAGACTTGCCATATTACCAATCTTTCTTTCAATTAACTCACAGAATCACAGGATTTTAGGGGTTGGAAAGGGACCTAGAAGATCATCTAGTCCAACCCCCCTGCCTGAGCAGGATCACCTAGACCAAGTCTCTCAGGAACATATCCAGGCGGGTCTTGAGTGTCTCCAGAGATGGAGACTCCACAACCCCCCTGGGCAGCTCATTCCAGAGCTCCTTCACCCTCACTTTGAAAAAGTTCTTCCTTGTGTTGACTCTAAACCTCTTGTGCTCCAACTTGCACCCATTGCCTCTCGTCCTGTCATTGG
>JANHGL010010480.1:72500-173725 GCA_024611195.1 Ceyx melanurus | reverse complement strand
CTGCAAAACATGCCTCCAACTCCAGAAAGTGCAGTTAGTTAGAAACCTTAAGCTGAAAAGCAAAATCACCGAACAAAGCTTGCTTGCTTTTCACCCAAACCAGGACAAAACCCCAAACCTGTAAAAAGCAGAATAAGAGCATTACAGGGAAGCAAACCATGAGGGCATTTCACAATTCTGGCAGGTCATATTTACCAATTGATTGCAATTATAGCCTTTTTTGCTTAATTTCTTGTAAGCACCTGGCTGACTTGCCTTCCTTTCATGAGCTTTATGGGTGAAGAGTGTGTGATAGGCAGGCTGGGTACAGGTAAACAGAAAAGACAGGGTGTTCCTCAAGGATCAATGTTTTCTGTGGAAATGTTTACTTAATGTTACTTATTGTAGCATAAAGGATTTTGTTAGTGTGGTTCTGAGGATAATCATTTTGGGCAGAAGTTAGTGGGGGAAAAAACGTAGACTTTAAGTGTCAAGTTATATTTATAGAAATTACATCTTGAATAACATGTAATTGACAGTGTCCTTTAGATTGACAAGTGAGATAGGATCATCTTATTTTCAATAATCTTTTTATATTTAAGGCATTTCTTTAATGGTTTCGATTGCAGCTTAAAAATAGAAAGCCTGTGCATATGCTTCTGCTTGCTAGGGTACTGCAAACTTGAGTTCTGAGGTTGCTGACAGCTTCTGAAAGATTTAGGAACTGTCAGCAGGAAACATTCCCATAGAATCTGTACTGTGAACTTTTTCTGGAAAAACAGCATCATTTAGCAGGTAATATATCTACAATAAAAATACAGTTATGCAATAATGGCTCATTAATATGGTAAATCATAACATAGTCTTTTTTTATTCAATTTAAAAAGGAAATTGTGAAAAGAAATAAGTTCCTGCTCGGCTAGTTGGTGAACTTGATTATTTTTGTGTATTGTTGGTTTTTACTTTGAAACAGATATTTGATTTGTATGGGAGATAACAGTCATGCCATTTTTTTTTCTGCATAAACAGATTTCATTTGGGTATAGCTTAGTACAAGAGGGTTTTTCCTTTTTTTTTTTTTTTATAATTTTTGAATATACTGGGAACTGCTGGAGCACTTTGGTATGTAACTGCTAATTTATCCTTTATGCCTTTACGATCTTGTCAGTCTTCTGTAGTTTTTCTAATCTAAAATAATCCCAGTGAAATCCTTTGATTGTCTGTTTGGACCTGATCCACTTCTAAAGCAGGAATGTAATGGGCTTTATGGCACTTACTTGGAAGTAATTTATCCAACAGAGTGAATATAGATACTTGTTTTAAGAAGAATATGCTTTATGGTAAGTGGGGATGGCTATTTAGTCAGCCAAAGGAGAAGTAGTTCATGATACAATCTGTTCCAATCATCTTGGACATTAAACAAAAAGTCAGACCAAGTTATTTATGTACATGCACTTTATTTGCAGTTGTTTTGTGTAACCTCTTGGTAGAACTTCACAGCATTATCTGAATAAAAAATGTGGATGTATATATACACATGAAAAAAAAATGTAAACAGCAGTTTCAGTTATTGCTGTCAGTGCCTGTGTATATATTAAAACAGTTGACAGTGGCAGCAGGGCTGGGTTTCTCCTGGGTAATACACTCCACGTTCGCTGGTTTACATCTTTCTGGGGTGAAGGCTGAGACAAGATGCTATAAAAGCATTACCCTCATCTTCTTTTTAATGTGGATTGTTTCTATTGCCTTGAGCTGCCTACTGCTTGGATAAATAAGATGTATTTCTGAAGTATAAGGATTCCCATGCAATGCTGTAGAAACTGGATTTCAGGATAGATTAGAGCAGCATTTGGAAAGTAAACGGAGACATGATTCCTTCAATTCTTCTGATTTTATTGAGTACTGGACATTTAGATTATTTTTGTGTTTTATAATTTGATAGTAGCAGGAAATGTAGTTATAAGCCTATAAACAGCAAAGCAAAGGAGGAGCAGTGTTCAGACCTTAAAGCATTCTGTTATGTATGAGTGTGAAATACTTTTTTTTTTTCCTCAAAATTTACTAGCTACAGTGCTTCATTTTCCTGCAAAACTGTCTTTAAGAGAGTAATCCAAAACCTATTGGATTTGATTTAAAAACTCCTATGGAATCCAGTGGTCTTTGGATCATGCCTCAAGGAAGGAAGGAAGTGTCATTTATCCAAAGTTGGAGATTTTGCAAGCACATGGTGCTGTTGAAAGGTTTCTCTGACTGGACTTGAGATGCTTCCCTTAGCATTATCAGTGGCTATAATAGGTATTTTGGTCATTTCTCTTCTCTGACCACCATTTTGTCTGGAGATAATTTTCCAAGGTCTTTTCACTCGAGCCAGGATGTCCTGAATAAGTGATTTCAAATGCAATTTGTCAGTTCACAGGAGCCTATCCTACATTTTCCAGTAAAGTCTTCATTGTGCTGAACAGCCACAGTATTTTCTGAGTGTTATGATAACACAGATATCAACATGCTCATTCAAGAGGAATGCCTGTGGCAGTACAAGTGAAGTCCTACGGTTAAGTTTATTTAGTGCAAAGAAAAATATCAAAATTAAGGAATGGCTTTTCTTAAGTTGGAAGAGTTTTTGATATAAGACAGCGGGTAGAGTGTGCTGATTTTTTTCACTCCTCCTCACAAATATGTATCAGCAGCTGTTTTATGTGACTGACCCTGCTTATTCCCATGAAGTCACTGGTAAAACTGGGATATTAAGCAAATATGGCTCGTGTACAAACACAAGTCACGACATAGCCGGGATGCTACTTAAAGCCAAGAGACTCATGGCTTCCTCCTTTGTCACTTCTCAAAGTCAGAGATGAGAAACCGTTGGAAGATGTATGGATATCTTGAACAGAACATTTTATTCAGCCACATGATGCAAATAAAAGCATCATTGTAAAGGGGAGATGTTTTATCATCACAGGGTCACGTTATAATGCATATCCACACTAAATTGATTTTCCAACTCAGTTCTGGCAAATCACCAGTAGGTTACTCACCACTATCAGAGACTTGTGTCCACTCCTAGCATGCTAACAAATGTTAACAGCTCAAGCTCTGTTCAAAATTACATTTTAAAATAAAAACAAAAAGACCCAAACCATATTTATTATATACAAATTGTAGCTGCCCAAAACCCAAAGGAAAACCTGTCTGAACTTCATAGACCTGATTGTCTAAGGCCCATTTTCCGGAAGGTGCTAATTGCCTCCTAAGGGATGCCAAATGCTCTCAAATCCCATTGAATTCAATGAACTCCAATTGATGTATTTCAGTGAATTCCCGATGAAGTCAGCCCCCCTAGCACTGCAGACTCCAGGGCTCTCAGCAGTATTCAGGATCATGTCCTATGCAGACAAGCAAAACAATGTTAGTACAGTGTCCTGGATGACAAACGGGAGGTTAATAAATCAAGAACATCAATTAGGACTTGTATATCTGCACTGCTCATTTATGCCTTTATTCTTTGGAGACAGATGCATCTTTAACTTTGTGCACTGTGAGTAGTCTCATTGATTTAGATATAGGGATCTATTTGGTCTACAACTGAATATGCACCTGATTCCTTGCAGGGCTATAATGCCTGAGGAGTTTAATCCCAGCAGATTTAAGAGCAGGGATGGGACAGTTGACAAGCTGTCTGCTGTTCTCCCATCAGATGAACAGCTGAACTTCTTCAGGAGCTGCTCTTCCATCACCACTGGTAACAGTACAGAGCCCATTTGGTGAACTTTGATGCTTCTGCTGCTGGGGAAGCTTGGCTCTGTGTGCAGGGATGAGGGCATGTAAACACCCATGAGATAATGTCAGTGGTAGCCCCAGGTTTAAAGTGCTCTCCCATTGCAGAGCTTTGGGATGTGATGATGTTCCTAGACTAGATATAGACCCTTAAAAAACACAACAGATACTTTTTAGCACCTCTCTGGGGGTTTTGGAACTTCAGCCACATACCCCACGTTGGCAAATTTAGTTTTACAACCTCCTTCTGAAGTTTGATGGTTACATTATATTGGCAGTACTTACCTATTACTGATGTGCAACTGCCTCTACAGTGAAATGCAGTAGCCATTTCAAAGTGATACTGTACTGGGAAATGACAGGCATGCCTTAATGACCACAGATCATCAAATCCCTAGTTATAGATCTTGGCCAAAAGACCTTCGATCTCTGAACGCCTGGATCCAATACTGAATCAGAAGGAAGAACATTATCTCTGGCATCACTGAGCTGTTTCTGCAGTGGTAAGCTTGCTTGGAGGTCTCCCTTCCAAATACTAACCAGCCCAACCCGTCTTAGCTTTTAAGATCACAGCACAAGGTGGTATGGCTGCAGGCCATAACTCTAATGAAAACCTGGTACAGTGGGTAGATTGTTCCTGGATCTCATTATAGGCAATTGTTCCACTACTTCTGCTGGTTTTAATTCCTAAACCTAATATTTACCTCTGAGCATTCAAAGTTATTTTGAATTTTATCTTGACAAATCACTAAGGGGTCTATTCTTCTTTCAATGCATGCATTTAACTCTCATTAATGTTCCTATGAGTTATGTGCAGAGCTCCGCTCCAGCAGGTTTCTCCAGCAGAGCCTGAGTCTCAGCCCTTATATGGTGTTTCAAAGTTTCTTATGCTTCTAAGCAAACATGAAATGAGCAGAGCAGAGCAGAACAGTGATTCCTCCCACCCTGCTCTCTGACCTTCTGGTTGGCTACACAGCTCAGGCCTGCACAGCAGCACTCAGGACCCTGCCCCCTTGTCCTTCTCCATTTGCAGCCGTGCTTGCGTAGGCATCCTGGGAATCCTGAGGGCCTGATTTAGCAAAGAACTCCTTCAGGCTTAGCGTTACAGAAGCCTTGTGCAAGCTTTTACTGTAGGGAAACTGTTAGTGTATTTTGTAATGAATAAGGCTTTAAATTATGCCTAAAGTTCAGTTAACTGGAAAGGAAAACAAGGCTGGGTGTGTTGCATACCATTTTGACGTTCTGTGAGCTCCCTGGCAATCTCTGTGATGCTTCCTGAAGATGCTTTTGCTTTTTTCTTGTTCTTGACAAAGTGATGTGTACCCTGGACTTGGCCTGTGATATCTAGAAACAAACAAACCCTAAAGGAATTAATTTTTAGACACAGGAACCTAAAGGTTTAAGAGGATGAGTGTTGTTCACACGGTATTAGCTACTGTAGCAAGAGTTGAGAGACTTAGCATAAAGGTTTTGGAAAATTATGATTTCCTGGGGCTTCTGCGTCAACACTTTGATACAGCGCAGGTTACTTTATCAAGTACTGACTGAAGCAATCTCAAAGAAAATGCTGGAAATAGAAGGGTCTATTTCAAAACTTAAAAATGCCTCTGCAGGGCAAGGTGCATTCTCCTGCTTGGTGAAAGGAAAATAAATCTCTTCCTAATAGAGAAGAGCTATAGAAAACAGACCTTGAAATACCACTGTCTGCATTACAGAGATCTCTGGAAACTGTCATGAAATAGCCAAATATGTTGCTTCTAACAGCACAGGTAGAGCTGTCCAGGAAACCAAATTTCCATTCTGCCATAGATTTGAATGTTTTCTTTGAGGTTGGAGGAAGGAAGAGGGGAGAATTACCCCTATTTTTGACAAAAGCCAAAACCACAGGAAACATGGTGTATCTGAAATGAACTGTGCTGCAGGGAACACTCAGCTGACTGATGGTGTCTGACATAATTTTGGTCAGTTTTAGTGCTGCGAGTTGCAGAGAAGAGTCAAAGTGGAGGGAGCCAGGGCTTCCAGGGCCCACAGTGCCCAGTACAGAGAGCAAGGACACAAGATTACTACATCACTTGACTCCCAACTTGGCTCTCCAGTATGAGAGCCAGGACAGCCTGCTCAGATATCAGAAGTGGGAACCTGAAAGCTTTGGGTTTGGTATGATGACAGATGTCATGCTGAAAGCCATTTTCAGGCACATGGCAAAGATCCTTGATCCCAAAAGCTCTCTGGCTTGACTGAGGTTGGAAAGGCTTCCAGACAGATAAGAATTGGGTTCTGAGCACTTCAGTAGGACATAAGAGTAATCTGGGAAACTGGACTTCCCAACAGCTCAGCAGACAGGCTGGCAGGGAGCCAGACATGCTAAGACCTGCCTGACAGACAGGATTTCATCAGATGTAGGCTGAAATAGAGACTTTGGGGAAAATACATAGATTTTGATGAACCAGCATTTTCAATGAGCAAGTTTCACTGGAGAATTCCCAGTGAGCTCTAGTTTCCAGCAGTTTGAGATGGTTCAGATGTTGGTTTTAGACCAGCTCTTCTTACGAAATGCAAGCAAATGACAATTACTAAGTGCAAAGCTATGATGTAGTAAAAGTTATCTATTTGGGGGCGTGGGTTACTAGCAAAAAACCAGTTCCTAAATAAATGCTGCATATGTTCTGTACAAAAGGCCAAGAGTTCCAGGAATTTGTCTCCTTTCCACTTCCTCAATGGATCTGGTCAGACAACAAAGGAGAGGGTGGGGAGAAGTAAATAGTTACAGCCTGAAAGGCAAAAGTCTGTTTGATGTTGTGATTTCAGTTTGCCATGTCAACAGAACCCGCTGCATTTCTAATTCCCTATTCTCTTTAGTTTTGGGACAGAAATGGCTTTAGCAGAGCCTGCTTCTTATTTGGTCTCTAGTTATTTTACTGGCTTGGGGTTTTAAGCTTCTTTTCAACCTGGTAATATTTCAGCATCTTTTCTGTTCCCTCCCTGCTGTCCAGATCCCTCTCTCAAGGTGCTTAATGTCCTAAACCCTTGTGCTGGTTTCCTGAGGGCTTCCCCATTTCCCATGTGTTTCACCAAATTGTTCAGTGATGCAACATGATCTTTGTGTTCCTAGTGGTTGCAGTAGCAGCCTCTTTCTTAATCTCAGATTTTCATTGTTGCATGAGAAATACATTGATGTGTCTGACGTTGTATCAGAAACTCCCATCTTTTCCATATCCGAGTATCCAATATTAAACTAATACACTAATCCAAAACATCATGCCTTGCAGCCAGGCAGTCCAATATGAAAGTCACACATTTACAAGCTTTCATGCTTAATAAAACTAAAGAGAAAAGAGCTAATAACAGCATCTGGATAGTAGCCATCATAATGTTATTTTTAATGTACTAGTTATTTTTATTTTTCCATCTAATGGATAATTTTTGAGACAGTACAGTGACCTGTGCTTTCTCCAATGATGAGAGTGGCTTTGTTGCTCTGAAATGACAGTTAGTTTTACCTCAGAACAATATCCAAGCCTATATTTCCACTAATTGGTGGCACCAGCAAGCTCCACAGTTGTTGCAATATCTTTGTTTTAAAATAGTGAGCTCATTAGAGGCAGTGGACTCTGCTTCCATTGGAGTGGTTAACAAGCTGCAACCCAGAACAATTTCTACATGCCTTTCCACCCCCTCAGAGACTGCCTTAGTCATCTGTGCAGTTATAGCCTGTAAGAAAGACAGATTGTTTGCTGAAATGCGAAGGAATTTTACCATTCGGTGGTACTGGAATTAACATGTTATTATTATTGGATTCCGAGCCTTTATTACTTTGATGTCTTTATTATGACTATGGTTCTGAATAAAGCAGATCCGTGAAAGAACTTCTGGCTTAATACACAAACATAAAACATATTTAAGGGCAGTATGGTGGAAACATGCTTGATTGAGAGCTGTGGGTATTAATATAACTAATTGAAGCTAAACTTACTTCAGTACCCTTTATTTACTGAAATAACTTGAGCTAAGCAATGGTTATATTGTCTAATACTGGAAGAAAAACAATTGTCTATTGTATATCTCTCTTAGTGTCAGATAAACATTAGGTTGCTGGACATGTACAGTTTCTTTCTGCCACTCTAAAATAGCATTGAGCTGTGTTCACAGCAATCCTGGGGACAGCACTGGGAAGATGATCTGTTATCAGTAGTACTGTCTTTCAAAACTCATAAGCTCTGGTGGAAGTCATGAGAAAAAGCACTGGATTCATGTATATTATTAGCAGCATAACGGAAACAATTTAAAATTCATCCTGTCCCCCAGCAGAGCCCCAGGAGCCCCTCTCAGCCCAGCCCAGGGCACTCAGCTCAGCTGAGTCTTTCAGCCAACTTCAGGTAGGCCCATCAGTTTCTGCAGCCAGTCTTACAAAGGCAGCTGTGTGCTTAGCTCTATGGCTAGTCTGATTCTAGGTGACCAGATTCTTCTTCTAAAGAGAAGCTGACCATGGGGATAACAATTGGTTTTGAAACAACAGGCTAGATCTTCTAATTTCAAGGCTATTCTTCTCAAGGCTAGGAGAAGGTCTTGGTTAAATTCTCTTAATTAAGACAGCAGTAGATGACACTGCCAGCTGAAAAGGTTGTCAGGTGTCAATAACTGTAAAATCCGAATAACAGACTACTCAATACCCTCCTGAAGAGAAGCCTTGAGAGCTAATTTATGGGGAATTCTGAAGGATTAACTGGGTAACATCAATCATGCACTCCATATATGAAATCTGCTATATTCAACAAGTGCCGTAAGCAGTTTCATTTGTACATCTCAAACATGTCTTGGATACCTATTCAGAGGTACAAATAACATGATCAGAAACTTCACCCTTCCAAACGGTGAAGTTACTGAGACCTGGCTCAAGCAATTAAGAGAAAAATGTGCTCAAAACTCCATTGAGTTGCAGGGCTCTCACCTTGGCTGTTCCCCCTTCTGCATATTACTTTTTGTCTAGCCTGCTGTGGGTGGGATTTGGTCACATTGGTTGCTACCTGTTGTATTAATGGTGATCTATCTATATGTACTATTTCTGTGGGGCTGTAGACCTAGTTCTTTTGCTGAAGGTGGGAAAAGGTGACCTGCTGAATTATGCTCCTTTTATGCCAATGTGTTCCCCAGTGGCAACAGAAAGGATTTCCATTACTTGCCTGATAGTTTGGGTTCCTCACCTTGAAAGAAAAAGGAAGGTAGCACGGCCTGTGTCTTCTGCATTTCCAGCCTTTTCTAAACACTTTGGTATGTTATTGTAACTTGCCTTTTTCCCTCTTAAAAGTCTCTTCTGTACTGCATTATAAATACCAATAAAATGTTAGTAGAAAAAAACCACATAAAATGCATGTTATTTGTTTTAGAAGTCTACAAGATACAGTGAGTGTAGGAGGCTGGAATTTTTTACAAGGGGGAGTATTATTTTCACTTTTTAATTTCACATTGACCAATATTTTTACTTTGGGTAAAATAAAAACATACATTTTCCTGAGCCTTTACCAAGATAAATTTTCTGAACATTAGGCATTCCAGGATATCCAGCCAACTCCTCCTGAGCAGCCAACGGATAGATCTGTTTGCTTTGGGATATGGTTTTCTCCCTCTCTCATCTGCTCCTGCCTGTGGCAGCAATGCAAAGTATCATGGACAAGCAAACAAAGCTTTAAAATGAACTGGTCCCTGCAACCTTCTCCTCTCTCCTGTCCTACCATAGTATGGGTCAAGAATTGTGGTCAAGAGAAAATACTGACCTTCATATACATACACTGGGGAAAAGGTGAACAAAGCAAGTGTTTAGGGTGCAGCTGTTCTATATGCCACCTTTGTTTTGCTTGTCCATGGTACTTTGCATTGCTGCCACAGGCAGGAGCTGATGAGATAATACAAAAAATTGTGTAGATGTGGTGGTGGGGGACATGGTTTAGGGACACTGGCAGTGTAGGGTTAATGGCTGGACTTGATCTTGAAGGTCTCTTCCAGCCAAATCATTCTATGATTCTAGTGCAATAGTTACAGTTGCCACCATTGAATGTATATCCCTGGTGGTTTCAGATTTTGACTCTTCAGAGGTGAACAGGACAGGTTGTATTTTGATTTCCTTTTTTCAGGCTCCTTCCAAACTCAAGCAACCTGTGTTTGTTTTGCTGGTTTCTATTTTTTTTTTTTCCCTTTGAAATTCTACAAATTAACTTTTAATAAATGTGCAACTCTGGAGTGTGAATGAAAGGTCCAGGTGTCTTCCCCACATGGACTGCAGCAGATTTTAAAATTCTTCTTTATGAAACTTGGCATTAGTACATATGGAATTTTAATAGTAATTTTATATAAAAGATTACTACTTTGGCAACTGTTTTTCTGTAATGAATACAAAAATAATTATTTGGGATTTTGCAGTGAAAAGTGTGTTTCAAAATATTGTGGCACTCATTTTTATGTTCTTGTAGTTGAGGTCCTGAGGTGACTATCAGCTTTCATATCAGATCAAGTCAAGTCTGTAGTGCAATGCAAGTGTTGATTTCTTCTGTATGATAGCTAGGCAAGGCATGTGTGTGAGAAACAGAGTCCTTGTGATTGGCTTAAGTATGAGCATCTGCAGAGTATGGAAGAGTGGACTGTTTCTCACAGCCAAAATAGTACAAAGGAGGGTCTGAATTATAGTCTGTGTAGCAAAGCCACCATCTTCTCCATTGGGAATGTTGTGAATATATCATTATTTAGTGACAGCAGGTTGTTTAACACTCATCTGCTATTAGTTGGCTACTGATTCTGCTGTATTGACCTGACTGCTTGGCAAATTGAAATAAATACAATCAAAACAAAGAAATGAATCTGTTTGCTTTTGGGAAGGGACTTCAGATTTGTCCCTGACAGTGATCTGTGGCAGACACTTGAGATAACACATGTCTACGTTTGTCCTACATTAGGAAGGTGTGGAATTACTTTTCTCCCTTAGAGCATTCAATGTCTTGATAATACATAATATTTAGAGACTAACAAATTTGGAAGGAAGGAATTCAACAGTATTTTCAAAACTCAGTTCGGATCACTGGGGGTTTTTTTTGTGTGTTTGTTTGTTTAATTCTTCCCTGAGAAATGTTAGTTTTGTATTTTCAAAAGTCTTCTGTCTCATTTATTTCCAGTGGCTACAATTGGTGTGAAATGTTTTGAATTCCCCAACTTTTAACTTGATTGAGGTTTTTTTAGTTCTTGATGGCAACAGAGAGAACATGATTTACCTTCTCTGTGCCATTCATTAGCATGCTTCCAATATTCCCCCTCTTGTTCATCTCCCTTCTAGGGTAAATAATCTTAGTCTTTTCAGAGCATTCAAACAGTCTAATTGTTATTCACTGTGTCTCATTATTCACCTAACACTTTTTTCTCCCCTTTTCTGGCAGTTGCAGATTTTTTTTCTGTGATTTCACTGGATTTTTTTTAGGTCCTGCTCTTGAATTAAAAGCTGTGTGTTTTCTTATTACTTTACATTTGTCAACAATTAATTTCTTGTCTATTCACATAGCTTTTGATGTCTCAGTATATCATCATGGTCTTCCTTTGTCCTAAGTTGAATACTCTTACGTACCCTGTGGATGCTGCCATTTCATTGCTGCTGGACCTCCCAAAAATTAATAGACAAATAATCAGCAGTGTACTACAGAACATGAGGCCTTCTATAGTTAGCCTTTTGCTATACAGAAAATTGACCTGAATCCTACACCCAACTTTCTGCTACACATTTTTTATTCCAGTAGTATATGTTGTCTTAACTGTTTGGCTTCCTCAGTAGATTCTCATAAAGAAGCTTGCCATAGGCCTTTTAAAACTGTAGTTACCTTGTGTAGAGCATCTCTCCTTACCTGTTGTGATACTGACATAGATATGATGAATCACAAGAGATTAAATGAAGCATATTTTCCTATTATCCATTTAACAAATTCAGATGTTTAGACATATGATGGATGACACAAGACTCTTAGTTCTTTGATCATTCTGAGTTTGTCACTTGCACACCAAAGGGGCAACATTCACTTGGCCCAACCCTTTAGAACAGTACTTTTCCCAAGCAAGAGCTTGCCTTTTGCCAGCAGCCTGGATAATTTGTACTTAAGACCTTATGAACTCTTGGTGTAATGTCATAATCTGTACCTGATGACTCATTGTTTTTATAATTATCCATTTGCTGAAGAACCTTTTCCCCTGACACCTGAATTTTCCAAAGTATATCATCTTTATTAGCAAAGAGGAAGGGTTGTGGATCCTGGTTCCCACCTACAAATCTCTGTTAAATGTCTGGGAACATTAGGCTTCAGAGTATGCCTTGAAAATCATGACGTATTCTAATGGAGTCAGATTTAGAAATACAAAAAGTAACATTACTTTTCCTTTCTGTAATTGGTCCTTTTTGTCATCTTAGTGAAAGTAGAGCAGTATGTCTAGTCTTTTTTCTTAACCTTTTCTCAGTTTTCCAATTTATATGCTAAATAAATTGGTAACTGGGCCAAAAATTATTTTGTGGATAGGTCCTAGATTTGCCCTTTTTTGTAAGTTAGGAGAAAATTAAAATTTTGGTTGAAAAATCACAGCGTTCCCACATCAAATGTTATATTAAAGTAACAGTGAGTTCACCTTTCAATCCATTTTCATCCCACATTCCCCTGCAATTCTGCCTTTTGTGTTTGAGTTGCCTCTTACATGTGTATCAAATATTTATTTAAGTATTTTGCCACCTGTGAAATTCTTTGCAGGAATTTAAAAAAATAAAATGAAAAAAACTATGGGGAATGGGATTTGAAAACTGCCACATTTACAGTCCAGAGAGGGCAGTACATGGCACCATTAAGGACAAGAAGAACTCACTGATGGGAACTCTAATAAATGTAGTGGCGTAGTGTAATAAAGAGCACATGAAAATCGATGTGATATAACAAAATTATTCATAAAGAGAAATGCAAAAGGTTGTCGTGCTGAGTGGTTACATGCAGTTATATGGAGCACTAACAAGGTTATCACTAGAAGCTGAGTGCTGGGATGCTCACAGATGTTTTCTAACTAGCACAGAGTAAACTGGCTTTATCTTGGATGATACAGACAAGGCTGGAGTTGAAGAGGTGCTAAATCTTTCTACTTATTGTTAATAATTCAGAGCCAAATGGCAATAACAGCTCATGTAGGTCAGAGTAACAAACAAAGCAAATTCACTTCAAGATGTTTGACAGAAGGTTTTCAGGCTAAATGCTCTACTGCTGCTTGCTCTGGGTTCTTTTTGATACAGTGGTATCGTATTCTCACCCTGTGCTTTATAAATAAACAGGAAAATATGTGTGTGTGAATGTGTGTGCATGTGCACACAAGTGTTAATGAAGTAGAGCAAATAAACTGAAATACTCATCAAAAAGGTTTAGTGTGGAAGCAAGGAGCTCTTGCTACGCAGCTACGGTAATCTTAGAGAGGCAGAGATTGAAACTGTTCACATTCCAGAAGTACAAAATTTCTAGGAAGTGCAGTAATTCAGAGCTGGGTAAGCATTGTTCCAGCAGCTCACTGAGAAAAAACATCATTTACCTGCAACATCAATATGATCTGAGTTTTATGCTATCTTTTAAACATTTAACCAGCAACAGATTTACAGCCTAGACTCAAGGTATGACTGTAACTAATACTATAAAAAAATCAATAGACAAATTTTTTACAAAGGGCAGTCACTGCCATTTTCACTGCTGTGTGTTTGTGTGTGTAGCACAGTCACACCAATGTGTTTTAAATTCAGCTGGTAGGAAGGAGTTTTAAGCTCTGGGATTTAAAGCATTCAGACTTCTTCAGACCAAAATCATATCAAGACACGGCTACGAGTATCAGTGGCCATGTCTAGAGCCAATAAAAATCTGTGGAAGTGTTTTTCTACTGCAATTGGCCTTTGGGGATTTTCCTTTAAGATTACTTTTTAATTGAAGCGGAGAGCCAGTTCTACATATGGTGAAAGTAAGGAGGATGCTGACATTGGAGTTCCTTGCAGAGCCCCTCAGATTTTTCCAGGTTAGTTAAGACGTTTGTATTGGACTTAACTTTCAAGCCGTGGAATGATGAAACATTCTGCACTGTTTCATCAGTGCCTCTCATCTTCAGAAGATGATTTTTGGCAAACTATTAGTGGTCATAGTGCTCAGCTGGGATAGTACCAATTTGCTTTCACATTTCAAGTATTTACATCAATCAGCAGGTTTGTCACCTCATAACCTCAAGGATTTAGAAATAGATATATAGAAACAGGAAGAAAGGTGAAAGCTGGAAGGATGGACAGTCTTCATAGCTTGCAGCAGAAAAAAGGTCTGTATATATTTCAAGCGTAAGAATTATAACTTGGAGTATTTGCCTCCAGAAGTTACAGTGTGCCAGATACCTTTGATGCACACACCTCAATCTTTGAAGTTACTAAATAGTTTTTTTTAATTCATATATATGCCTTTTGCCCTTCATTTATGGGCTTAGAGTACCACCCTAGAAATAAAGACTTACATTGATTTTTATTTTTAAATTGACATAAACTCTAGTACTCAAAGCCTATTTCACCAGAGACAGGTTTACTTTTCCTTTTATTTTTTCCCTAAATTAGCTGTCCAGAAACACAATTAGAAATATAAATTCTTAAGTAAACTTAGGAATTAAAATGTTCTTCCCTCACCTTAACAAAGAATTGCAAATAACAGGGTTGGTTTTTTTATGAAATAGTAGGAAAAATAATTTTATTTGCTTCTTAATGGAGAATGTTTGTCCATGAAGTTCAAGAGGAGCAGGCAATACCAGGAAGGTGATTTAAGCTGAAGTATTTTAGTCTGCTTTTAGGACTGGCTGAAGGCATATGCATGATATCTTTCTGTTGATCAGCTGACAAGTAGTAATATGTTAAGTTACGGGAGCACCATCACTTATAAACATAAGGCTATATATTGAAATATTAATCATCAGTCCTCTTCTAATTGCCAACAATAACAAGCTTGTTCATGTGGTTAAGGTATTGCTGGTGTAGGACAAAAGGGTTAATGAATAAGCAATGCCAAAAAAACAAAAGCACATGTTGCATTTGAAACATTTCCACAATAGAGTGTCATTGTTGGGGGCGAGGAAATGCCATGTGCAGCTTCAGACTATTTATACTGTCTAAAATCAATTCAGAAAAATGTAAGCACTGGCCACAGTGGGGCCCTGGCAAGGATTTGAAGTAAACCTCCCAGGAGGAGGATGTAATTATTTTCTCTTAATATCTAAAATATCAGGTTTAAAGGGGGAAAGTAAAAGCATTCATTCAGCACAAGTGCCTCAGTGTATTTCTTGAATGGAATCACACAGCCTGGAGACCAGCCCTGTACAGCCTCACACTCCTGCTATCCCACTGATTTTGCTGGGATTAGAAAGGGTGCAAATGAGCTCAGAATTTAACCACAGGATTCTAAATCCACTTTAGCTGAGAAACTACACGGTCATAGGTACACCTACATGCACAGATGCACACGGCCATGCCCTGCAGGTGGAGGTTGCTGTGGTATGCCTGTGAGGTGGGCTCCCTATGGCAGGAATGACAAAAATCTTTTTAACCTTGTTCACCTCACATTAAATTACAGTCAGACATTCAGTGGCATCTTTGTCTTCAGAATATTTTGCTGTTTTAAAACGTTGCTGTTTTAAAAACTAGCCAAATGCACTTAAAGAAATCTGTGCTGACCCACACAGCAGCCCCACACAGTTGATTGCATTTGTGAGCTTCCACCCATCAGCCAGCTTGATCATCTTCAAGTAAGACATCCATGTCCCAGCTTCTCTGAGCCGCAGCATATGAGCATGGGGAGCTGAACAGGAAGAACTTGTAAAGTTTCTGCACTGCTGAAAGGTGACAACATGTGTTTCATTCGAGAAAATGCCATCACAAAGACAGAGCTGAACCCCCGTCATTCAGCTGTGAAACTAAAGTGAAAGTCCCAGCCAGAGAGGTTCTTGAGCTGCTCGGGAGCTCTTTGAGGGCTTGAAGGTAGAAGGTCAGAGTGAGACTTCCTGCTTTAAAAGGTGTCATGGTGTCTTATCCCATAGTGGTAACTACTTGATTTTGCAAAGTAGTGAAAATACCTTGAAAATTAATTCCATTGCTCTGTGCCGTCATTAGTAGAGAGTTTGTATTCCCCAGCTGTCAGGAGGATTGTCAAGTGTAAGGCCTGGCCATCTGTATGGTGTTAGGACCATGTACAAAATGAGAGTCAGGGCATGAATTCAACTTTCAGACATATCCAGGTAACTGGAATTCAGATGGCAGGTTTCACTCTGGGTCCTCTCTGATTTTTATTCAGATATAGTAGGAGCAGAACAAAACATGCCAGATCTATCCAGGAGAGGAGACTTTAAAACAAAGATATGAGATCTGCAGGAAGGATTGCTGCTGTCTCTGGGCCATATTGTGTCATTGATTTTTAGGCTGATTTCAAAACTGATTTTAATTGGGACTTATACTTCAAAAACGATAATATAGTGCGGCCCCGTGTGATGAAGAGTAACAGCTCAGGCTCCCTTGCAGCTGCGGCAGCATAAATCCAAAATCACTCCACTCATCTGCAGTTAGGTCACTGGAACTGGAAGAACTCAGAGCCCAGTACTGTGGAGTAAGAGAGAGTGGACCCAGCACATCTACACTCTTCCCTCAGCTAATCAGGTGATTCAAGGCAGTTTACTTCTCTGTGAAAGAAAGATAAACAACCTTGAATTAACCACAGGATGAAAGCTCACACACAGACAATTACCAGCAAGCAGCTGATGTGCTGTAAGTTCACACCCTGCATTACCCTGTGGTAACTTGTTTGTAGGCTGGTTCTTTTTGAAGGCAGTACTGAAGAGCAGACTGCAGCCCTTTGCATCGCCCTAATGACTGCTACTCAAAAAAAATATTTGCAGCCTGTTAAGAGCTTTCAAGAAAACAGAAAAGGGATGGGCTAAAATGAAAAGTCTTCCTTTTGGGGATATTTTCCTTATGCTTTGAAGTAAGGCCAGCCTGACAGTTCTTACTAGTTAGTATCTAATAGTACCTAAATGTAGTCCAGTTGCTACCCTTAAGAGTTCAGCTTCTGTCTGCTAGAATTTGTTAAAGCTGTCTATAAGCAGATCACAGTAATAATTACAGTGGTGCCTCCTGATAGCTCTGTGGTTAACATTTGTCATTAGTTTTATTGTAAATCCACATTAACTAAGAGTTTTAACTTGGATAGAAAACCTCCTTTAAAATGGATTTACCCATATAATTATAAGCCATTGTTCTGTTGTTTTTTTGTTGTTTTTTTTTAAATCCAGTTATTTTTACATTTACAAAATGCCAAAAAATGAACACTGTAGAATGGTTTACAATGTAAGAAAGCTTGTTAGTATTTTTATTTGATCATTTTAAAGTCCCATTGTTTATGAGAATTCCACTCAGACCAACAATGAAACAAGTTAACACCTCAAATGCTGGGATATAATAAACTACAAAATGGCCCCAAGCATATGTTCTTTGCAGAAGCCCATCAGTCTTGACAAATGCATGGAAATATGGAATGGGGACATAGTGTGCTATTGGAGATACTGAAACCCACAACAGGGAACTGACTCCTGCCTTCAAATATAATCCTACAACTGGATTACTTACATTCCTGTTATGCTATAATTTGACCCAAAAAATTTAGGGCAAAGGCTGAACCTGTTGGTTAACATAACTGCACTGAGCTGTTGCATGAGTCTAAATCCCCTTTTTTGTCTTTCTTATCATTGGCCCTGAAATACCTATTAAAGATATAAATGGGTAATTTATAGATGAAGGGCCAAATTCACCAGTGCTGGGTCTGGAAGATATAAATAACACTTTCTTGTTTCAGCATGGCTCGTTACATTCTGCCTTCCTTTGGTGTTTTCAGATGATGGAAGGAGATTAATTTAATTTGTGGTTGGGCTTTCATATGAGTCTTGCCGTTAGCGGCTGCTGAATCAGTGCATTCCTCTATTGCTCTGGCCATTCACTGCCTGGCTGTCTAGCACACATTTGGGGCAGCTGTGGTACTTTTACGTTCCCCTGCTGCCACTGGTGAACAGGGCACTGGGCTTTGGCATAGACTGGTAGTAGCTGACATAATCTTGGTTTGATTTTGGTCTGGAATTTTAGCTTGAAGTGAAAAAGCTTGTTCCCTCTGATTGGTACTGCTGAGTGACTGGCTGCTGGTCTGCGTCTTCAAACAGCACAACGTTGCTCTAACACAGATATTTGTTTGGATTAATAATAAAGCACCAATTGCTGATCAAGAAAATTGCTCAAGGAACCAAAAATATGTTTTGATTGGGATATATTGGAATTTTTTATGAAAAATAAATTCCTTTGACCAAAAATATAGTAATAATCTGCGTGCTGCATTAAACCTTGAAAAAATGAATCTGCTTTATGCTGCTTCCAAAAAGCAGATCAAAATCCAACTGTATCTGGTCAATGCTGATGGATAAATGGGCACTGTACTTAAAACACAGGGGAGCCTTGAGGCAGGAAATGATATTCATTTATAGGTACTGGTGCTTCATTAGGAAATCATAGCTGTGAACCAAGATTTTACTAGGTCTTGTAATGTAAAAATCTGATTACTTTGATTCTGTTCATTGGCGAACTTTTCAACTATAGGCTTTAGCAATAAATTTGGACAAAACAGAGACTGTACAATTTCAAAGCCACTCTAGGAAAAAAAAAATGCACCTCTGCTGGTGTTTTATATTAACATTTATAGCATATATCATTCTAATAGATTTTATCTATGATTTGTCTATCGTATCATGAGAACAAAATGCTGTATTTTCTCCTTGATATTGCACTTTTTAGAAAAGCAGTCCCTTTTCTAGATCTCTTCTTTGAAGTAGCTCATGGCGTGAGAGGTCCAGCATCAAGAATAATTAGGCTAAACCATGCAGAAATCCCAATGGAAGTCAGCAGGTGAGGAAAGCATTAACTGCTTAAAAACTAAAAAAAACCCAAAATGTTTTAGAGGACAAGGAGGGTGAATGAATCCTTTTTACATATACAAAAGCAAGTAGGACCAGTTTTTGCATATCACAGACTCTTATATTCTTAATTAGCAAAAGAAAAAAATCATATTGAGATTAATTTTATGGGACCCACAAAAACCTCTCCTTAGAGGGAGTAAATGTAATAAGATTACTACAATAATTGCCATGCTGCTGGGATATTCAGAGCAGCAAGTTACGTGCAGTTTCAGAGTATGCAGATACATGTGCTTGTGTGGACTTTTTCTCCAAATTAGGAAGAGATTTTACACCAGGATATGGTCTCTATTTTCTGCAGGGAATTATTTTTTGGTGTTTTAATTGACTTCAGAAATCAAGTTTATAGAGTAATTTGTTGAGGTTCCTTCAAGTACGTTGTACGTAGCACTTTTTCTCAACCAGTGGTCTTTCAAAGAAACAGCAAATAACAAAGGAATGGGCTGCAGGTCCATAAAGAGAAATGCTGTATTTCTGTCAGCTTCATGAGAAGATGCCTGTGCTGTGTTTCCACTTACATAACTGCATTATTAAAAAAAAAAAAAAAAAAAAAAAGGCTATATATACATCTCCCCAGATTGATTTTCTACCTTAAATACTGCTCTACTTTGTCATGGATGAAAAGGAAGCTGCCAACAGAAGTATGCTTTGCAGTGTAAACTTGGGTATTAACACTTAAGAACCTTGTACTAACCTGTGAATGTATCCATCTTATCAAGTTATTATATGGGCACAGCTTAACTCAGTAAAAATTAGGTACTTTCAGTTGCACATTAGTAAGATGCCTGAAAAACCTAAATTGCATATAGATAGCTCAGCTCAGAGTAATCCCTATAAAGAGACTCTACCCACACTGTGAATTTGAACCTTTTTCTTATATCTGACAGAGGATGTAGAGAGATACGTATTCTGGTCTCCATTTCAGAGGGACACATATACTACTAGTAGTATAAATAACTTGTACAGTCTGTCTCCAACACATTCTTCTTTGCCCCAGCATGTTGGTATTCATTATCCTAGATGTGAACAATAATTATGTTTTAATGAAATTTAAAAAATAACGTGCCAGCCACACTGGGACTGTTTATCAGACCACATAGTTATAATTTAGAGGTTTTGTATTTGTAAATAATTCAGAACAATTGAGGTTTTTTTCTGTCTTTCTATGTGTGTATTTTATTTTATAAACAGAAGAAAAATAAAACAAGTAAGTGAGAGCCATAAGAATAATTAGACCTTTTGTGAAAGGTTTCTTAGTGCTGCTGCTGACCTTCTCAGTCTGTTCTGCTTTGCTTTAGTATGTTTAACTGCCCCGGGAGGTCATTATCAGACAGTGGTGACTGTTTTGTCAGGTCTTATTGTTTAATTAGATCACAGTTTATGTCAAAATTCTAAAATTATTTTGGCACATGCCAAAATTTTCACAGTTTTTAGTTTTTTAAGTTGAAATATTTCTCAAACAATAAGCAGCAGCTACAAGGGAGTAGAGACAAATTTATTTAATATTTATAGTGTACACTTAAAAATTTGTGCCTTGGGTTAAATTCATTGAAATGTGACATCTTATTTTCAAGAGTATCCTATGGGTAATCCCTTGAAACTTGTATTGACATTAATATAAGCCTTAAGAAATAGGCCTGCCGAGGCTCACATTATCTATAGGAAAGCTAATTTTTTCTCCTGATCTTGCCTCCATTCATCTGAAATGGTATAAGATTGTGTAAACAAACACTCATCTACAGAATTAGAAAATGATGGTTTTGATATGCCTTTCCTGCCCTTGAAATTATATGCCTGGAGTATGCAATCTGTGATGTACCATGTTCTGCTAATGGTGAGATAATTGGTACAAATTTCTAGGCTAGAGGTAAATGGCAAACTGCTGTATGACAAATTTGTTGCTTGGATGATCTACTTGTTTCTGAATAAGGTAACCTAACTATCTTTTTCTTTGCCATATTTAATTAGAACCTATTATAGAAATTAGTGGGAAAAGAGGTATATTAGTCATTCCTCAGCATTCTATTCAAGAATAAATTTTAAGTTGTCATATTCTTATTCATCTTGTGCAGAGCCAAATCAATTAGTGCCTTTGGAAAGATGCGGTGCCCAAACTGAGCCAAGAGTGATGATGTTCAAGGGATCAAAACATGAAATGACCTCATGCAGGTCCCGTGTTCTGGAAAATGTAACTGCTTTTTCCAGCTTTCTCATATGGCCTGATAAACTGTATTATCTCTCTCAAGACTCTCAAGACACTTGGTGTCTCTCAGCAAAATAAACCCCAAGCCCAAATTCTTCCTAACAATAAGCTTTTAGTAAGGCTACTCTGTGTCTTGATGCTTCAGTGTATGAGGTAGGAAATCATACAAGCTTTGTGGGGTAATTTATTTCTCTACACCTATCATCCTTAGATATCTCAGTATCACTGTTCTCCAAGCATCCCTCTGTTGAATATTTGTGGTGAATGACCCCACAGGCTGGAGCTGCTCTAGAGTGACTTGGCAGTGAGAACTGGCTTGAGAACTTTGATGTCTCTGATCTTTTCTTCCCTGAAAGGAAAATGGCAAAAAGTAGTGATTCTTGCACCTGGGAGAGGCCCAAATGTGACCATGTGCTAGCCTGTGCTTTGGGATTGGCTTTGATGATTCCAGCACCTGTAAAGCTGAGAGCTCTGGTCACAGAGGCAGCAAAGAAAACAGGGCTGCTGCCAAGCACAGGCATGAGTGGGTGCTGTACAGAACAGGGAACCAGAAACATGTTGTAGACAACTTAATAAGGCATATTCTCAAGCACAAACAAGACCTAAACCTACCTGAAGGTCAAAGGTAGAACAGCCAGGTATGAAACTGGCTACATTTCAACCCACCTGTATTTGGCCAGTGCATGGGACATATGTGCAAGCCAAACCTCCCCTGCAAGCAGTCAAGCTTCAGTCTCTCACTTATTTGCTGTCAAATTGCTCCTAAATATCTGCCTACCTTGACTATTGCTGCCCTGCTTTATCAGAAGCTTTGAGATGTTTTCTAGCCTGGGGCTAAGCTTAGCCTCTCCACACAGCCCTGTGCAGACTCAGTCCCACCTCCTGTCCACATTTAACCTTCCCATGCTGGAGAAATTTTGCAGCCCTCTACTGTCTGGGTAGAGACTTGCAGATAAATAAATTTTGTCAGCAATCCCTGAGGGTCTGCATTCAGCATTTTTTCAGTCTGCTCATTTATCATTAGCTCTTCTCCATTATCTAATACCCAGAGGTAGCTTTTCATAACTGCCCTCTTCCAGGCTTTTCCTCAAGTATGGAACTAAGAGATGTATCAAGCATTTAATTTCCCCAACATGCTTGTGGTATCTAGTGTATACTATTGACAAATTCCCTGAGTGCCCCATTTCTATGTGGCACATAAAAGCCACCTCAGCAGACCCCTCAATTTGCTGTGTTGACTTGTAGAAGCTAGAGGGAAAGCAGAGAAGCCTTTCACCCTCAGAGCTCCATAGAGGAGATCATCATGTTAACTCTGCATAGCTGGGGAGAGGGCCAACTCTCTGAAGATAAGCATGCTCCATGCTTTCCCATGCCTGAAAGCATGAGGAAAACCAGATCTACTCTGTATGTGAAAAACCATTTGAAAATAACATTAATGAGCAGGAACCTTTTCTGCAGGATCTTTGCTATAATACCTAATATTAGTAACTCCTTCTCCCAGGTAAGGATAGTGCCCTTCAACACCACATCTTACAGGCTAGGGAGAAAATTTAGATCAACTTTGTGCCCAGCTCTTGACTTACAAAAAATGGAGTTTATTTCACATATGTCTTTTGGCTTCTTCTAGACATTTTTGCTGAGTTGATGCTAAGGTTTTCTGATTATTCTTTTATTATTAATTTCTGAGGTATAAGTATATATACTGTGTTGCATGTGTGTAACATAAGGCAATCTCTGCCCTGAAGTACTGGCAATTTAGTACAGAAACAGCTACTGTAGAATATGAGGAATCTTTTTTTTTTTTTTAGATTAAAATTAATGTGGCTAATAAGGCATCTTGCTCAATTTTTGATAACTTAAATTGCCAAATTTATTTTGACAGTGTTTTAAAAATGAAATTGATAACATTATGCTATGTGACAATACATATATTCAGAATCAATGTGTAGAGTAGTATTTTCAGGGTATTCATAAGCCTGCAAATACTTTGTAGCAGATACTAGACTACCACACAACTTCTACATGGATTTCTCTCCTAAAGAACAGCACTGACAAGAAAACGGATACCCTTTGTGATACTAAAAGAGCATATTGTGTACAAATATTTGTAAACTCAGTATGCTACTAAATTATTACTTAGTATTTATTCAATTATTAAATACCTTTAATTAGCATTTACTATTGGTAATTCAGTGCTAAAATGCTGTATTGGATAGGAGTAATGTGCAATTGTGGCTCCCTCAGAGCTGTCCGTATGCTTTTCTCAGAGCTGCTCACTGCAGCTGTCCCACCAGCAGCTGATAGCGTATCTGTGGCTTCATTGTGTCTACTACGCAACCTCACATTGCCCAGAGACCCTTCCAGGCACTAATAACACCCTCCCAAAGCATTATTGTGGTATTTCAGACCTACTGATGATATTTTGAGCCTTCCCAAAAAGTCACATTTAAAAGTTCACTCTCAGCATGTCTTGGTGTTTCAGGTTCGGGCATTAGCTTAGTGGCTCGCTGCTCTGGATGTGCTCACAGTGCTCACAGTGGAGTGATAACCTGTCACAGCACCATTGTTGCTTTGAAGGCTACTACTGTGCCCACCTTTATGATTAGCAGATTGCTTTCTGACAGTGTAACAGGAGCTGCTGCCTCAGGTTGAAGCAAGATGCAACAACAAAAAAAAAAGCTCTGGAACAGGCTGCCCAGGGGGGTTGTGGAGTCTCCATCTCTGGAGACACTTAAGACCCGCCTGGATCTGTTCCTGGGTGACTTGTTCTAGGTGATCCTGCTCAGGCAGGGGGATTAGACTAGATGATCTTCTAGGTTCCTTCCAGCCCCTAATATCTGTGTTTCTGTGAAAACCAAAAAAGGGAGAAATTACTTCCTATACTATTTGCAAGTGTCTTGTGTTTGGATCTTATCAAGAATCCTGGTTAGAAATAGGAGTCTTCATGTATCCTAACACGATGTGTAAGTAGCAGTTGTAGTTTTAGATTACATCTTCTGCCCCAGATCTAGCTTGTTCCAGCCAGTTTGGAGCATGAAGAGAAGTTTCCATCTCTCTCCACCATGTCATATTGATATGCCCTTTATCTTTAGTATCTAGAAGTTACTATTTCAAGAGAGACTAGATTCTTGCAGTTAGGATAGGAAGTGTTGCCCTGAAAATTTAAAGACTGACATGTAAATTATGGTTGTTTATTGGAAATGCAAAAATTTGCAGCAATTAATCTGGTATTTCTCTTATGGAAGGCTGAGAGAAGTTAGTATGACAGTACTTCATGCTTCTGTCAGAAAGAAAAGCAGGAGGAACAAAACCATAACTAAAAAACAATCCTAACACACAGATTTGTTACATATGTGATTGCAGGTCAAGGACAGTTGTTGGCAGCTACCAAAGCTTTGGGAGACACTGGGCTATGAGGCCCTTTTGGAACCAGCTTTTGAAACACTGGAGTCCATTAAGCTCCCCAGGTCTTCTCACACCATTTTCTACACTGGGGTATGTTGGCAAACCAGAAAAAGATTACTGGAGAGGTGTTTTGGCTTTGTTGTTTGTTTGGTTTTTTTTGTTTGTTTATTTAGTTATTTATTTAGTTATTTATTCCGTTTACAGTTTCTTTCTCTTTCCAGTTAGTTGCTTTTCTTTATTTACTTTTCTCTTTTTATCTCTTGGAGTATGAGCTATACTAATTTAGACTTAGGATCTGTACATCATATTGAGAGGCAATATGGAAGTTACACATTACTAAATAGTTTGCCTAAGTAACTAAATCTCAGTGCATATGTCTAAGTGAGCCTCAAGGGGGTCTAAATTGGTATGATGTGCACAGTGAGGGGTCTGGAAGAAGAGGTAGGCTACCCCAATTTAGACTTCCTCCAGGCTTAATTGCCATTCTTCAATTTACTTAGACTCCCCTTGGTTGTTGACCCAGCATCTTCTCATAAGTCAATTTCTATTTCACACTCTGGAAATAAAACACAGTAGAAGCACAGGATTTTGAGTGTAATCAGACTTATTATCTGGTTTGATCATTATTTTGTAGAGATTTGATTGTTATTTATTATCTGTAATAGAGGTCATTATTTTATTACATGCTTTCTGGGTATGATTAAGTCACTTAAATGAAGGTTTACTTTCAATTTAAGTTAGTAAGAATAATATATATCTGATTTCTTGTAAATAGAGCTGGAATTTCTCAAATCTACATGCTTCATACTAAGAAAGCTTTTTTTTTTTTTTTTGGTTAGAATATACAGGTACAAGTAAATTAATAAAGCACAGAACTTTGTGCAGGCTAAAAATATTATTTTTATAGAAATTTTTTTTTTGTTTTAAATTTTATGCATATTATCTCCAAAGCTGTGACCCCATTATTCACCTCAACTAGACCAGGCTGCTCAGAGCCTTATCCAACTTCACCTTGAATATCTCCAGGGATGGGGCCTCAATCACCTCCCTGGGGAGCCTATTCCACTGCTCTACCACCCTCAAGGTAAAGAACTTCTTCCTGATAACCAGTCTCAATCTACTCTAATTTAAACCCATTACCCCTCATCCTTTCACTACAGGCCCTTGTAAACAGCCCCCCCCAGCCTTCCTGTAGGCCCCCTTCAGGTACTGGATGCTGGCTTTAAGATTGCTCCAGAGCCTTCTCTTCTCTAGGCTGAACAACCCCAGCTTCTTCAGCCTGTCCTCACAGGAGAGATGTTTCAGCCCTCTGATCATCTTTGTTGCCCTCCTCTGGACCTGCTCCATCAGGTCCATGTCTTTCCTGCTCTAAGATTTTGACATATCCTAGTTATGCAGAAAATAGGTAGCTGAATCAATGAGACATTGTTTCTGGATCTGCCTCAGAATACAGCATGTAAGTTGAAATTTCATTTTTAATTTTAACTTCTCCCTCTTGGAACAAATCCACTGAAGTCAAAGTCTTGCTTTTTATAGCTTCAATAACTGTTTCTGGATTTTCAAAGTCAATTCAGCTCTATGCTGAAGTAATTATGGCACATGCTATAAACCACAAGCACTGTAAACTCAGCATGGACTGCTATATCACCATCTTGAAAGTATACCAGTCTCCTTTTATTCTAATTTGTTATACATAGTGTTTCCTTGGTCTCTATTTCTGACCCTCACATTCATCTATTAAAAGAAATGAGAATGGGGCCTGTTCCTGATTTGTATAAAGGTAAGCCACTTTTGGAACCATGAAACTTAGAATGAAAATGTCTTTAGAATAAAAATTAATAAATTGTACATTTTTTCCCCCATTGTTCCTTCTTTTGGAAACCAGTACAGTCTTAAGGCCATTGTTAAATGAGACTGTGTCTGCTGTTATCAGTGAGGATCCATTGGCTGCACTAATTACTGTAGCCATGCTTATTAAATTCAGCTTAGTCCTGAATGCATAGAACCCATACAGTATAGATAGGGGTTTTTTCACACAAGGCATCTCTAAGAAGCAGGCAAGGAAACCTTGGATGTTTTCTCTTTAAGGATTGGCAGACAATGAAAGAACCACTTGCAGTGCCTCATACCTGAACATTTCCTTGATGTTTGTAAGATTTACAGAGAAATTATTTTTCTTTTTTTTTTTTTTCTTTCCTTAATTTTGCAAATGTATGCCCATCCCAGTTTTGCCCTGGCCTGAATATGAAATGCCAGACTACCACAAGAAAGCCTAGGCATCACAATATATTTCCAGTTCAACCAGCAACTGAAAGTCTTATGAGACAGCTTACAGATTTCTGCTCAAACTTGCAGAACTAAGATGTTTACATAATTTATATAAGCTGGGGCTTTATATATGTGGCATGGGTAGCTCTAATAATAGGCAAACTTTCAAAGTTCAGCAGCACATGCTGAACTTTGAAATTTGGGTCTTCAGACCCTTACAGAATGGTGCTAAAATACTTGGTTTCAAATAACTGGGAGAAGAAGGAATACATTTAATTACCTTTTACTTGGTTCAAACAATTCTTGATTTTTGAACAGAAGTGTCACTGCATATGATAGCAGGTGAAACATGGGAAATTCTACCTCAACATGAGGAAAAACTTCACTGTGAGAATGACAGAGCCTGGAACAGGCTGCCCAGAGAGGTTGTGGAGTCTCCTTCTCTGGAGACTTTCAAGACCTGCCTGGATGTGTTGTGTAACCTGCCCTGGGTGATCCTGCTCTGACAGGGGAATTGGAGCTGATGATCTCCAGAGGTCCCTTCCAACCCCTACCATTCTATGATTCTATATAATAATTATGACAACTTTCTTTAGTATTTCTAGGTGATAGCCATTGCAGGCTTCAGAATAGCTAGCAGTAGTTAGCTTCAGGGAGAATTCAAGTACTGCCATTAGAGTATTTGAGTAACTCTAATATGAAATCTATAGATACAATGCAGGAATAAAACCTGACCTTCACCTTCATAGGGAGTGACAGAATGCTGGTCCCACTAGTGATAAACTGACTGAGAAAATTAACACCTTGATGGGTGCTACCAAAAGTTCCTCTGCTGTTAAACATTTATGGCTTATCATCTATCCTTTTATCTTCTAATTCAGACTGTTCTGAACACGAGGAGCAGCTTCATAAAGCTCAGTAGCTTCAAAGAAAAAGGGTATCAATGCTAAAGTTGTCCACACTAAAAATCTTTGGTAACAGGAAAAAAAAAAAGGATAATATTGCCAAGGCCACTGACAATAAGGAGATAGGTGCAGTAAGTATGTTTTTTGCACTTTGATCTTGAATGAAAGATCATTATAAACCTCTCCTTGACTGTGAATCGCACACTCTGGGAGCAACAACATGTATTCCAGTCTTCAAATACTGCAAGATGGAACAAACTTAAGGGCTGCCACGTATGATCAGATGCTTCGAGAAGCTTTAAAAGGTACAGGTCTTGGAAACCCAAAATAAAACAATTAGTGAACTTACGGGACACTTCTTGATTTTTTCTGAGATAAATAATATACTTGCTGACCACGAAACAATGTGATTTCTTGTTACTAATAGATGAAGTTACCAATAAGAACCTATTCCTTCCCATACTAAGATGTAGCAGAGTTCAAGAGGCATTTCTGAGACTGATTTCCCCACCGCAGTACTAGTATATTTTAAAAAGAGGCCAAGTGCGCTTTATGAGGAAATGAAAGAGGGCCCAAAATGCCTTTTAATTTATTTTTATAATACATATCATTAAACAGATTTTTGAACCCATATATTTTTATTTTCTATGTAATGCTTTTAATGTAAAAAGGAGCCATTTCACGAAAAGGTTGAAATAAGCAGTTGCTAACAATGAAGTCACTATTTTATTGAAACCTGATAAACTTTCCTGGATAATTTGGGATTTTTTAACAACATTTTTCAAGGCTGAAAATAAAAAAAGGGGAACCTTAAGTTTGGCAGAAATGAAAAATTACTTCTGTGGCAGCTTCATTTCAACATGGAAAACCTGTTTCAAACCATTCATGGCTCCACCTTTCACAAACTATTTATTATGTACTATAAATTACATATAACATGCAACATAAAAATTAAATAGAATTGTTCTGGAACCATAGATACAGATTGAGAGTTAATTAAATGAATGCGTGGGGAAGATCTGTGTGAGATACAGGACTAGGGGTTCCCTGCTGTACCTATTTAATGAAGTCTCATCCATCTGATGGCTCCTGGACCCACTCTTCAACACTTCCACAAAAATGTCACATTCTTTATGAGGGAAAAGTGTGGAATGTGCCTTACCCACATCAAGTACACCATTTTACAATTCCAATCCAATTAATTAAGCCTCTATTCTTCATGCATGAGTGCCCGTCTCTCAGTTACACACCCAAGGCAAAGCTCCAAGGGGGCCAGCCAGCCAAAAAAATAAGGTACATTCCCAGCTCTCATTTACTTAAACACATATTTTTGGTGGAAACAAAATGTTTAAAATTACTTCAAATAGAAGTGTGTATATTTCTCCAGGGCCAGAGCATCAATAACTTATGTCTCAGGAAAAGGAGCTTTTATTATTTTTATTTTTAATTCAGAGTCATAATTAAAGCAGGGAGGAGAGGACAGCCTCCTCTGTGAAGGAGAAAATTAGACTCAGTGTAGTGAGATGGGAGGGTAGAAGGAGATTTCTGATGCGTGATTAAATGAGGAGGCAGTATGGTGAGGGCAGATGAGACACAGCACAGTAGGGAGAATGGAAAGCATGGTGAAATAAATAAACAGAAGACAAGATGTTGAAGTACTGTAACCTGACTGCACTCCTGAAGAGTTAAAAATGAACTGATCATGTGTCAGGAAACCACAGGAGAAAGGGGGGATCTGATTCTGCTCCCACCTCTATGGGTAGGAATGTTGCTCTTATCTGATTAAGGGAGAAGATTTTCTCCTTACTGCACAGCATTGTACTGGTATTTTTAGCACTCAGTTTCTAAGTATGTTTCCTGCAGATCATTTGTTATTTCAGTGTTAGAAACAACCATGCTATTTTTCTGTAATTATATAGTCTCTTCATTTATGTACTTGTTAGTTTTTTTGCTTAAACTGATTAAAACCTCTGTCAAATTCACAATACCAGAGATCCAGCTCAGGAACGTACCACGCTTCGGTTCTCTCCTGTGCTTCACCCAGGAGTGAAGTTAAGAGTGCACGTTACCAATAGCAGATGTGAAGCTATACCTACGTTTGCTCAGAGTAGCCCGTGTAGCAGTGTGAGGACACAGAGAGGGACAACCTTTTCCAAAATTAGCCGTAGTATTAGAAAATGCTGCAGGTCCCTAGCTAGTGCCCACCACGTGGTGTTCTCTCTATGGGAGGAATCGTGTTAGTGCTACCCAAAGGCAGTGGCTGTCGCTGTGAATAGTCAACCATTGCAGTACAGAAACCCTCCGTAGCCATTCTTGCCTCGTCAGAGGAATTTGGGTTGGGGTTGGATCTGGTACTGTAGCATCAGCTCTCCCCTCCTTACCCCAGTGATGATTTCTGTGCCAATATGTGCAAACTGCCCGTGCGAGTCTGTCCTTGACAGGTGCAGTTAGGCCAGCAGATTGTTTCACCTGTTGCAATTACACCTTGGAACTTTTTTCCCATTTTCAGCAGAGGTGAGATTTCCCAAATGAAATTATATTTTCTAACTGGGTTGCAAATTTGAGGTATTTCATCCATTTACATATCCCTTCAATCTGTCATCATTGATGCTAGAAGGGAAAAACCTGAAACAGAGAGGGAAAGCTGACAAGTCCTAAAATTAAAAATTTATTGATTAAGCCATTTGACTTGTTCTTTCATTCCAGTATTGTACTTCAGGAAACAAATGTTTAATTTATTTTGGATAAAAGGATTCCGTTTGTGGTAACGCCATGAAAATATAATATCCTTACAAACTCATATTTCTCATAGGAAAATGTTTAATGACTCTTTTCTATTACACTAAAAATACTGTGTAACAGTGCTGGTTGAATATTGCCCAAACAATGTTGCTGCACATTTGTCAGAATTGTTGCTTGGTTTAAGAAAATTCATATCCCATTGTACTCAGTATTAACAACATTTATGTGAACAGTTTTTGTTTAGGTAGAAGTTGTTTTGTTCCCTGTGAAGTATCAGTTAATTCAGAAATAGAAAACAGATACTGTATCAGGTCATTAAATGACCAAAATTATTAATAAGAAATGTTATATTTTGCAAGCAGCCTGTAAGATCGAAATTGTTCACTAAAAATGCAAACACACTTGATCTTATGCAAAATCTAGTTTAGGTATTATTCATCTGCAGAAAAATGGATCAATGCCTGATTGTCAGATGCAATTATGAAGCATACTGCCAGAATGCAGACTTGGTCCACAAATATTCATTAAAAGGATATTTTTGTTATTGTTATCCCAATTATTATATCTATATAATATATTCATTAAAAGGATATATACATACTGCCAGAATGCAGACTTGGTCCACAAATGTTCATTAAAAGAATATATTTGTTATTGTTATCCCAATTATTATATCCCAATTATATATATATTAATATATCCCAATTGTTATCCCAATTATTCACTACAATTGATTGAACAGCATTACGTTGTTTAATAGCAGAATTATTTTTTTTTCCTCACTCCAAAATGTTTTCTTTTCAAAATACAAGGAAACATAGAGAACTCTTTGTTTTGATTCATTGGCAGCATTACAGTCCTAATCAGAGTACCTAATCAGAGCTGGGTCTTCTTTGCACATAGTGCTAGTAAAAGACATTAATTCCCACAAAGTACACAACCTAAAGTTATCTCAACAAAATAAATGTCTTTGAAATAGTGAGTTCATCAGATCTTCCCTGAATTACATATAGTACAGGTCACCATCAAGCACCCGCGTTCTCTCTAAGTATTAACATTTGACATTATCATTACAGAATTATGGCTTTATTTGGGCTCGAGGAATTGCTGGTTAGTTTGTTTAATTCTTATCACGTTAAAAAATATATTTTTACTTTGTTTTTTAAAAGACTTAGTAGTAGTGGGGAAAAAACCCCTCTAAAATGTGATATGAGTATTGACAATGCATTTATACCTAAGTTTGTAAGAGCCTGAAACAATACTGCTGAATGCTAGAATTAGCAAAATTTGTTGTGACATACAAGGTTAGTTCAGACACCCCATGCTCATGATCTGAAAACGTGTAACTATTTTATAATCTGTAAAGCTGATAAGAAAGTGCCAGGAAAGTATCAGTATTCTCACACAAACTGATTTCAGTGATAAAATCATGGGTTTCAGTAGGCAGTTGGCTCACCCAACATCTGTCATCTAGCTATGGAACTCCTCACACACACCAGTTCTGTTACCTCACTCCCTCTGGCCCATGGAAAGACTCCTAGTGAGGGATGTTTTGGTGCTCATCTGACTGAACAGCCACGAGCTGTCACAGAATGAAGGTAGTATGCAAGACCAGTAAAAAGCAACCAGTACATGAAATCTCATTCTGCTCTGAAGCACCATGGCAACCTCTTCTGGGAAAGAGCTGCTGAATCACATCTGGCACAGCCCTAGTGAGCTCACAGGTCATGACAGACTTTGGGCTGGTCATTGCTCTCAGCCCACATTTCTCATATCTCCTCTCCTGTTAGCTTGCAGTGAGGGGACATCAAACTAGTTTCTTTCACATTCTGGACTAGAAAGTGAAAGGAGAAGAAATATTTTACATATCACAGCAACTTCATTCTCAAGAGCAACAGATCTGGACAAAATCAACTGTAGGACTCATTGAAAACTCTGTATTGAAATTGCAATTTTGGGTGAAGTTGCAGGTTGGGGTCAGTGTAAACTTCATGATAGTTGCCCATACACTCAACTGAAGTTCTAAATATAAACTACCTTGAACTCTGGAACAGTTCTATGTGTTTCCAGTGAGCTCAACACCAGGTTTACATTTCTCGTGACTTTTAGATTTGGTTATAAACATTTTCACTGTTCTCCTAATGCACTATTTAATTTACTGTGAACTAATGAATTGTTGGAGATTTTAGTGACTGGTGCAGATTTCTTGTAAAGGCTTTTGGCTGTTTGTTTTTAGAGACCATAAATCTTACTGTATTTTGTAAGAGAACTGATTACTCAGACTAAGGTATTCAGTAATATGTTGCACTGTGTTGGTGTTTTGTTTTGCTTTATTTCTTAAAGAACTGTCATAAGGGCTGTAGATATTTAGTGATATTAAAAAACATAGTACTCAGAAGATTAAGCCATTAGTTTCCTTTACCTAAAATCACCCAAAACATATTAATTTCCTTCTTTCTTACTGATAGCCTCGTAATATTGTCAGGATTGTTGTCATCATTTATCCAGTCTAGAAGGATATACCCCCTGGAAACTAATTGGTTGTGGGGCAAAGTGTGGACGGGAAGCCCAATCTATTTTAGTGATTTTGCATGGGTTTTTTTACATAGCTCCTGTCATGAAACAGAGATTCCCAATATAATGTATTTCTTTATTCTAGTAGTTTCCGGTTGTTGATCTGTCCCTCATTCATTCTCCCTCCCCCCCTATATCCAAATAAGAAAAACAGATTACTGTAAATTTTGGCACAGAAAGGTATTTGCATCATTTTCTTAGAAGTCACGTGCTTTGGATTTCCTCTTGTTTATGATATATTGAAATGTCTTCCAGATGTTTTTAATTATAAAAAGTTTTCAGGAAAGCAAAGTAATCCTTAATAAAATTTCCTCTACATTTTTTAAAATAGCCAATAAATTAATGTACTGTAGCTTATCAAACTGCCACATAATTCTACGTTTGACCCCAGTGCAGCAAGGGCTGGCATTTCCTTAGACAGCTGGTTTGGTCAGAGGCAAAGCAGGCTTCC
Source organism: Ceyx melanurus (assembly GCA_024611195.1). Lineage (NCBI taxonomy): Eukaryota > Metazoa > Chordata > Aves > Coraciiformes > Alcedinidae > Ceyx > Ceyx melanurus. Next base: position 140,358 of record JANHGL010010480.1, on the reverse strand, counting down.
CCAGACATGCTTTCAGTTCCTCTTCCAAAGGAGAGCATTCCCTTCCTGGGGCCAAGCTGGCAGTGTGAGCACTCATTGGTGCAAGCAGCCCTGACTTCCTGCACAAACAGAACCACCCCTGCTGCACCAGCTTGGAAGAAGCAGATGTGTGACATGGGGTATGCTAAGTTTGGATTCAGGACAGAAATAAAGAAATAAAGAAAAAAAAATTTTAGCTACTGGTATGTGATTCTGATGCTGTGCTGCATGAGGAGATTTTAATTTATAAATTTTGGGCAAGTGCCCAGATTGCTCTGGTAAAATCTGGAAGAAAACATAATTAAAATAATATCAGTTCAATTTACAGGGACATGTATATGGATAGGGGAAAGGCTTTAATCATGACGTTTTCAAAGGGTCAAAGAACTAGACAAAGGATAGCAGCTATGTATCCTTAAACATCTTCCCTGAATCTGCCCCTGTATCCATTCTAACTGTTCATCCCAATGACACACCTGATAAGGGTGCTTATTCTAAGCCTGTGTTTATATCAGGAATTAAGGTTGGCAGGAAATAGAAACCAACTTTGCACTTTCTGTGATTTTTCAAACTGTGTGTGTATCCATGTGTGTGGTGGGTTGGGGTTTTTTTCTCAGAAATTTGTTACTAGAAAAGTCAAGATGTGAAAGGAAGGTGTAGCTTAGCAAACATCTCACTGATGTTGAATGAGATGTCATTGAATGAGGCTTGCTGCTTGATTATGGGTTTAGTAGCCTGCATGAATCTTTAGTTTTGTTCTCCCAATATATCTCTCTCTGAGAAACAGGGACTTCAGCCCAAATCTTGAAAGTCAGGAATACAAAAAAATAAGCATGTGCATTTGGTACTAGCCAGGTATGTGGATTTTGTGGCACTTTTGAGTGAAATTTTAAGCATTAGGTCAATCTATATGATGTTAGGATCCATAAAAGCAGGAACACATATAGGATCATAATGGACTAGGTCCTGCAGCTTGTCTGAATGAGTTATCTTCCAAAGGTGGGAAGGGAAGGGAAGGGAAGGAATCACACCAAAAAAAAAAAACAAAACTAAAACAAAACCAAAAAACCCCACAGCTTTCTATTATATTTTAGTTGTGATTTGTTGTTTGTTTGAGTGAGTGATTGATTGACTGTTTTTTTCCGGAGGATCTAAACACAGCAGGACTTCTAATAAAAGCAAATTCCTGTTTATGTAGCTATCCCCCATTCTCAGGTAGTATAAATGTTGTTTGAATGGTGAAAGTGAGCTCTGTTGGCTTGCACCATTTGAGATTCTTAGTTTTTCTCATTAATTTGCTTTGAGTACTATTTCATCAGCTAGATTTGCAAAGAACAGCCATACAAAACTCCAAGCCTCTTTTTGCATTAAAAGGGTAAAAGCAAAGATTTCACCTTGCTATTTAATCTACTTGTATTTATTGTGAAAGCAGCAGAGCACAGAGTTTGAACCCAGTTTTAACAGAGAGAAGGCAGAACAGATGTAAGATAAATGTCCCTTTCACACTTCTTAAAAACAATAACTAAGGGTAGTCTTGCCAACAACATAGAAAATTATAATCAGTGGTAAACAAGCTGTTTTTTTTAAAAGCTCATGGAAGTAAATTACATGTGATTTAGAGCCAATCTGGGTAAGGATGGTAGCAGAGCATGAGAAGGAAGAAGGAAACTGCTGACCTCATTACAACTGCCAGCATGGCTGAGAACTTTGACTAAATTTTGAAAGGATATAAAATACTAATGCTTCCACACTCCCTAAAGTCCCCCCAGGGTTTGAGATGCCAGAATCCATTGGTCCCCATTCTTAGAGTACTTTATAGATCCAGTTACTCCTTGACAAGAGTTGTGCAGCACCAATGATATTGGCTGGTCACATGTTGTCCCTCTGCCTGCACTCAAGCAGTGCCATTGTCCGTATTCAGCTGAAGCTGCCACTGAGACCAGAGGAAATTTAGGTTTGATTTAGGCTGAGATAAAAGGTATCACCCAAGAATGTCTTGTCTGCTGTTTCACCAGGTTTCTGTGGTATTTGTCTTTATCTCCATTTTCAAGTGTTAAGGCAGAAGGGCTTTTGTCCTTCTGGTGCAGTGTTAATGAAGACTCTTTATTACAGACAGCGGTGAAGTGAGGTAAACCACCTCTTTGGAAAATAGTATATTATTAAATATTTAGCTGCAGTTGTTTATTATTTGCTGGACACTAGCAGTACTTTTAGGGATACAAGAGACGGATGAGTTATCTAATATCTGTGAATCTGTGAGTTACTGGGAAGTCTATATAAAGCTGGGTCTCTTCCCTCTAAATATTTCCCATGTGGAGAGTGAGGGGATTACAGTGCTAAGGAGAATTTTCATGGGAGACTGAGCAACCTTGGTGGTTAAAGTCTGATCACTGCTCTTGCCCTCAGCAGCACTGAGGTGAGCTGAGAACAGAGTTAGGAAAAAAACACCAAAGCAGAGGATGCACACATTTCAAGCAACCTTATAAAATTCCATACTGACTAACCTTCTATTAACCAACCATTACTTAATCCTATTTTACAATGAAAAGATGATGCTGCAGTGCCCAGTCCTTGTGCGTTTGAATCCGCAGAGTGTAGCAGTGCTGATTTTTAAAACTAATGAGATTTTACTTAGATTCCTTTTCATTCCACTGCTCCTCGTGTCAAGCTTGATCCCAATCCTGCTCCTGCAGGGACACCCTGCACTTGTGGGCTGCACTGGTGGGGGCTGCGATCGCTGCCTGGGGAGCAGAGGCAGAGCTGCCCTGCTGAGGGGGACATGGTGAGCGATGCTCTGCCAAGTGACAGTCAAGTGAAGTGTCAGCAGAATTTTTCTCAAGCATTGACTGTCCTCTAGACACAACTCCACAGGCAGAGAGAGGCAGTGCTCCACCTACGAGTGTACAGACTCATCCTTCTGCAGATGGCTGTGCTGGCAGACTGAGGCCTAGGTCCAAAGTGGAGGAAACTGTTGTTTCACAGAGAAACTTGAGGGGTTTATGAAAGAAAAGGTGAGCTTCAGGTAACAAAGAAGGTGTAACTTGCTCCATAAAATGGATTTAAAGTGCTTCCTGATACTTTTGTTGAGCTAAAACTGTACAAGCCAAGCTATAAATGTCAAGGAAGGAGGCTGGGGCGAGGGTTACACAGCTCTCAAAATGGCAGCCGGTACTGACCTTCAGCACTTGCAAATGGGTTGCTGAGAGTGCTGAGGGGAGCAAAGGCAATGTTGGTATCCTGATCTCTCGAGGTGCCACACTGTGTCTAAAACACCTGAGAAATGACTTTTATTTTCACATTGCATTTGTTCTTTATAGCTACAAAAGGCTTGAGAGGGAAGAAGAAATGGCCCAAAGTCTCCAGTCAGCGATGCTAGTAGGAGTGCAGTCAGGTCTCTGCACCTCAGCCTACTTCTGGGAATAGGGCTGGGAAGGAACTTGTGGGATATTTGCAGTCTGGCTTGTCCATCAGGGACTATTTATTTCTCCATTATTTTATGAAGATTGTACAGGCCACACACTGCAGTTCCTCGCCTATAAATCTTTGTTCAGAGTTTACAAACCATGACTTGATGGGAAGGGCAATACTATAGTCTGCCTCCTGCCTCCTGCTCTTGGAGCTAGTGGTCTGCAGTAGGTTCCTGGGGGAGAGATTGTAAAAACTGTCTTTGTAGAGACTGGTATTCTGCTGCTTTTTTTTTTTTTTTTTAATTTAAAAGTTTTGTAAAGCACATAAACAGGACTTTGATATCCCCATTGCACTGCACTAGAAAAGCAATTGCGTTAAAAGGTCTATCCACACAGTATTAGCAAATGGAAAGCTGGCATAGCTTCTGTTACATTAAAGTTCTGTTAAATAAGAAGGAAGCATACAAGAGGTAGAAGCAGTCACCCAGGAGGACTGCAGAGACACTGTCTGAGTGTGCAGGGATGAAGTGAGGAACACCAAAGCTCTTGAGGGAGCTGGACATGGTAATGAGTGACAAAAAAAGGCTTCTGTAGGTACATTTGCAGTACAAGGAAAGGCAGGGAAAATGTGGGCCCACTGGTGAAGGCAGTAGTGAAAAATACAGAGCCAAATGCTTCTCAGAAGCACCCAGTGAAAGGACAAGAGGAACTGGGTACAAAATGAAATACCAAAAAATTCCACTTTCTGAAATAATATATTTTTTAATTGTAAGGGTGAACAAACACTGGAAGAGATTGCCCATAAAGGTTGTAGAGTCTCTGCCTTGGAGGTATTCAAAACTAGACTGGACACAGACCTCAGTTCTTGCTGATCCTATTTTGAGCAGGCATTTGATTGGGCAGTCTCCAGAGGTGCCTTCCAGCCTCAATTATTGTGTGATTCTGTGAAATTCTATAATTTGCAATTTAAACCAATAGCTGTGTTAACAGTTTGTACTAAATTAATCTCTCTGTAAATCAATAGAATACTCGTTATCAAAACTCTGTCAACTTAATTTAACCTAGACCGAAGCATTCTATAAAAGCTTTTATTGAATCAGAGACCAGCAGAAATGTGTGCAGTCTTTGATTCCACTGAAATCAGCCTGTTTGGATTTTTTTTTTAACAAATAGTCTTTTCTGAAAGTGAAACTGGCTGGAAGCAAAAGTGAAACTGGCTTTATTGCTTTTTGTTGTTCAAACTGAGAGAAACGGCAAAAGAAAGTGGAGGTCATAGGAAGTGCTAAGTAAACGGAATTAAAAATATTCATTTGTTTATGGTAGCTATGCCACTTCTAGGAATACAGCAAAGAAATCAGAGTGCTTACTGATACCCTTATTACATGGACAGACCCCTTTTGATCTTTTGTTTGAGTTTTCTGTAGCTCTTCTTCTTTTCATCAAAACTCAAGTGCTTCATGGTTGTAAATACCTGTAAGATGCAAGCTGCTATAATTTGTATGCAACTGGAAGAGGCAGACTAGCGTAAATCACACTAAGAAGGTGAGTAATTTACTCTGGAGTGAGTGCAGCACACTGCTGTCATGGGCTCCAGAAGGGATGCCCATTTGTTCCTGTGTGTGCTGAGAAAGGTGAAGGCTGAGTTAAAGCAGATCAGGCCTGCTTTATTTTACACCCTCCTGTTAGCTGTTTTGCTGATAATCCTAGCCTGATCCTAAAGTCAGTTTCTGTTCTTGGGATGCTAACTTGCACACATTTCTTTTGCAACTTATACCCAAACTAGACACCATGTTGCTTGAATTCCTGCATGCTGTCTCCAGCTACAGCTGCTTGAGTGTGATTCCTGGGCACCAGTATACCTGTTTTGCCAGCCCTTGATCTGTTTGGGCTCACTTTAAGTAGCATATTATGCAGTGCATATTAAATGAACATGTGTTGTATAGTGCTACTACCTGGGACTTTTAGAGATTACTGTCCACCAGGCATCTCCCTAGCTGGATGTTGGTACTTTATGGCATTTTTTTCATCACTCCCAAACTGAAATAGAAGAGGCCTGTGACACTTCATTCTTAAGCAGTGTGCAGGAGTCTGTGGCTATGGAATTCCTTCTCTTGTAGGCTTTCTCCATGTTTGTTATGTATGACCTATATATATTCCCTCCTGTACTTGCTACATGATTCCCTTCTCCCTCCCTTGGCAGAAATGCTGATATTTGGCAGGAACAAGGACCTTTTCTTGCCCCTTTTATTTTGAACTTCCACTACATAAACAGATTATTCTTCAACTAATTTAATATACAGTTTTATTTATTTTGTCTTTCTTCCAGCTCCATCTTGAAATGACACACTGTAAAAGATTTATTTAAAGTTTTGAAGTTCCTCTTCAATGCAAAGTCTGGTTCAGCCTCTAGTGGTGCAAGATGCTGTAACCCAATAATACTAGGTTGTCTTTTCTTAATTCTTAAATGTTTCCCTTTCTCCTTCCCTTGTGGAATAGGTGAGAAAAGCAATTGCCTCCACTGCTTAATGCATCACAACTCAAAAACTCACTCCATTCGTGCAACTTTGAATCCCAGCCCAGCTGGTGGTTCCTAGATTTCGGGCTCTGAATATGAGTTCAGCATTTTTAAATTAATCACTCTGAACAGCACTTCTGACAAAGTTTGGGTTTTTTTTCCTGGAAGTTTTTCCTGATTTTTCAGATGCAGACTTTGAAATCAGAACATTTTCTTAAATGTACCAAAAGCAGAAAAAATATATTAAAATTCTCTGGGATATTTTTCATGTTTTTTCCTGATTCCTTGCAAGTGTTTGTTCTTTTTCTGTTGTCTTTTAATGCAACAAAGATGTGTGCAATATGCTACCTTTGTGTATAACTGCCCTTATTCTTATTTATTTGTTGTCCATATTAAAATGGACAGTCTAGTGTTTTTTGCAAAGTCCTGTCTCTTGAGGAGCACTTTTTACCATGTACCTTTCATCTCCTGACTGTGGACAGTTCTAAAAAAAAAAAAAGTTAATGGATAATGTCCCAGCTCTCACCAGGAAGTTTGGGTTTTAATAATCTGCCTCCTTATGAAAACATGTTGTCAACTCTGAAAACAGAAACAGTGAAATGCATAATGATCTGGGATACATTTTGAGTTTTGATCATTAGCACGCAACCCTATCTTCATTCTTGGTTTCTTATTGATGCTGATTGGATTGATTAAATAGGGTGTAAAGTAAATCACATAGTTTTCTTTTTCCCCAAGGATGTTTGTTGAATGCCATGCTGCTTCCTTCCAGAGACAGACAGAGTACCTCAGGTGCTGGTTACTTGTTGATTTCAGAATGGGAGACTTTTCTGGTTATTCTGAGTGAGGTTTGTTGCAAGTTAATGCAGGTAGTTAAACACAAAACTACCAAGGGAAGTTTATGGAAAAAAATCTTGCCTATATTTATAATGATTACGAATATATAATGTCACAATACATATTGGAGATATCATAATCTGCTTCTAATATTTCATTCATAGCAGCATTCACATCTTAAAAAGAGAAAAAATGCAGACAAGAATTTTGCAGTCAGTTCAGGGTATGTCCTTACTTGCTTTGAGTTGGATGAAATTGAGTATCATCCAGATCTTGATGTAATAATGAGCTCGGAGCCCAACATTTTATATGTAAAGTGAGAATTGCAGATTTCAATGTGTGTCACTTTACATAAAGTTTCACTGATGATGTTGTCACCCAGTGATTCAACTCATAAAATCCTTTTGCATTTCTTCACAATCAGCCCTTGTCTTTGCTACCTTAGTCATCTTTCCAGCCTTCAGAAGCAGCATCTGAATCCCCAGCCTTACTTCTGTAGCTGCTGTAAAAGCAGTCTTCCCAAGAACCCCTGTTGGATGGTGCTGACTAATGCAGAAAGTGTAAGTTCCAGGCAGCAGGGTGAAATGAAAGCGTTGGAGGCGTGTTCCTGAAGGTGGAAAGCTGGTGTACTTACACACTGTGCAGCTTTAATAATTGATAGAAGTAGTTAAAACAGAGCTCTTGAATGACTGTGCAGGGTGCTGAAGAATATTTTTCCCCAGTTGGGCCCCTTGCCATATGTATAGTATTATTCCTGTAAGTGTATTGTACTACATAAATGAATGATTTATGTAGTGCTTTATCCACTCTACCATGACTATGTGGCCAATCTCTATTACTGGATCCCATTCAGACCTTTACAATGGCAATATATGCAGCTTTGTATTCTGGAGCATTACTTGCTCTTTAAGCAATCAGACCCTATAGGGTGTACATTATTGGCCACTGGAGCATGCCTCCGTGTGTTCATTGAGCACCAGCCTGGAGGCTGCAGTCTGGGGCTGCATCCACAGGAGGAGGTTTCAGGATAGCCATACAGTCTCAAAATTATTTTTCCTTGAATAAGAGTGAATATTTGTAAATTTTATGTGAGACCAAAAAGCAATTTGTTTTGCTTTTACTCAAACTGTTCCTAGATAAAGAAAAATAGCAGAGACTTGAAAGAGACATTCAAGTGAGAGTCATTTCTAATCCAGATTTTAGCTAAGAGCTCAGGTATTTTTGACTAGTGATACTGTGGTGGGTTCTTCTGCCATTGTGGCAGGTGCTGCTGTGAAATTCTTTACCACTTCACATTGGGTCCACAGTGAGGAAGAAGAAGTACATCCTAAAGTGCTTACTACTCCCAGTATATTCTTTTTAATAGAAAGTGAAAGATCAAAACAGCCCAGCTGCCAATGAAATGAGATAAAAGTAGTAATTTGTCTGACAGACCTCTACATGTGTTTCTCCAGACATTTTATTTCATCAGTTAGCCTTGAATAACATTTATTTCCCATAAAGCTTTTCAAAGAGCTGGACTTTATTTCCTCATTCAGCCTCTTTTTGTTAAAAGAGATATCAGAATCATAAATGCATCTGAGACGTTCTTTGTAACAAACTGGGAAAGATCCAAAATGTCCAGCTGCCAGAAGTCTGCTGGAAGGGCAGTTAGCCATAATGCCACATTTATAACCCCAGGGGAATGTAAGTGGGAAAGGTTTGGAGCATAGCAAGAAGCCAGAGAAAGACATGGGGTGGTCTGGGCAGTGTAACAGAGCATCCTTCTCAGGAATTACAACTTAAGTCACATTTCCGTTTGTTCAAAATGGTATTAATGTTATGAAACACAATAGGGTGCTCTATAGCATAGAATCCCTGACTCTGCTTCCTGAATTGAGGATGAAAAATCCTGGCAGAGAAAGAGCCTCCATCCCGTCCTGTGTTGGTAGGGAACAACTTTTCCAAGTTCCACAGAAAACTATGTTTAAGCAGTTGCTTGCTTTGTGTTTTCAGTAGGTATAAATATATGTATATATGGAGACCCAAATACTCCTACACAGAATCTATACAGATACATATCCTGAATTTTTCACAGGTCCCTGAGGGCTGGATGAATCCTGCCTTAAAGCAGAACTCTTAAATTTTCTTCTTTTCTTATTTTTTTTTCCTGCGTATTTTGTTTGTTTGCTTGATTTTTATGTTTTTCTTTTCCACTCTGGAAGAATGGAATCAGTTAGCACTGCTGTGACAACTTCACACTTCTGCAGCATGTGATGCAGCACTGCAAATTTGGCTTTTAAAGTAGTTGATTTAAAACAGTAGAAAGCATCCTAAGATTTGTTCCTCTAAATTTTGTTTATTACTGACACATGGATATGAAAGGGTATAGTTTTGGTAGCTAGATCTAATCAGCACTTTGTATATAAAGTGCATCAAAACCACATATCAATAGCAGTCCATCGCAGTGCGTCTGCATTCCAGATCGCTGTCTAGTGTAAGTTGACTGTTCCCTTCAGTTCTCCTGGAGCCCAGCTGGTCTTGCTTAATTTCACACTATTTTATATTCTGTTTATTACTGAGGCCAACAAATATTTTATTTTAGCTGTTTGTACATGTTAAACAAACATGGGATCCTGGTGGAATGTCTCTGGCAGAAACATGCTAATTCCTTATACCCTCAGAGTCCCTTCCACACTTGAAGGGGTGGGCTCAGCCAGTTAAATTAGGCACCCAAACAGGAAAACCACAGACACATGATTACAGTTCCAGCCAAAGCTCCACAGGGCAGCATGAAAGTCATGTTGTTGTTTGGCTGTGCACAGCGCGCCTGCGCCAGCAGGGACCCTGCAACGCCTCTGCCACAGCCTGCCCGCGGGAAGCAGGAGAAAAGGAATTCCTGCTTCATGGAGCTGCCACAATTGGTTTAAATCTCCTCCATGAAAAGATCACCTTAGGTACCCAACAGACCAGCACGTTTCAGTTTCCTGACAGAGTATTAGGTGCCCAGAAGCTAAAAAAAGTCTCAGGATTTTAGGCTGCTTCTCTTTTCTTCCTTGTTTGAGGTGAGCAGGCCCTGAGCACTACTCACAATGTCATGAACCTTACAGAGCTGCTGCCAAAGTTGGACTGTCAGGAGAGGTGGTGAGTATCCCCTGTGCTGGCTGCATGATGGCTTGGTGGTTAGGAAATATGTGCAGGAGATACGACTTTGGGCACTTGCAGGAATATTTCAAACCCTATCTTCCACTTTCTTGCCAGCGCTCAAACCACTGGGATGTTAGATTTAAAAAGAAAAGGTGCTACCATAACACTCTTATTTTTAAAAGAGTAGGCCTGCTGTTTTCATTGAAAAGACTGTGGTGCAGACAATTTTGTGGTGTAACTCAATAGCTAGAGACAAATTTCTCTTTGTCTGCTCAGATGCCTGAACATCTCACAATCTTTAAATTTCAGAAGGTAGACACTGGGATCCATCCTATGTTTATGCCTCTTCTTGGCTAGTTCTGGTGGCTCCTTCTGAGAGCTGTGCCCTGCCATTACTGCCAGCACTACTTAAAGTTCTTATTCTTTGGCCAGAAAACTTAAGCATTAACACAAATTTTGTTGTGCAGTGCTTCAGTGGCCGGATATCCAAAAGTTAGGTGTCCCAATGTACAACCTGTAGTACTTCATTTACCTCACCCTTTACTATGAGGATGTTATGTACCGTAGAAATCTGAATGTAGGCTGCTAGACCAGCCTGTGAGAAGCTGATGGTGAATGGTCACTGTGACTGTGGTCTGTCGTGATGAAGCACAACTGTACTACTTCATTGTTAATAAAGACTGGCCTGCATATTGTGGTATAGACTATATAGGTGGAGAGTGTTTGGGACTATTGACTAGTGCTCAGTAAAGCTGGTTTTGCACTGTGTTCTTCGTGGAGTATATTTAGACTTTCAGCTGCACTGACTTCTGTTTTGCTTTTGAGGAAAGCTGGAGTGGTGTTTTTTAACTCTGAAACTGTAAGCAGTTTGGTCCTTGGCCACATTAAAGACAGAGCTTCACTACATGGAGTGCTGTGTTGATTTAGATTGGCTGCAGTAACCAAGCTAGAATACCCTCATTTAATTGGGGAAGAGCTTGTTACTGTCTTCTTTTAAAATTCTTCAGATCTGAAATTTTTTTTCCAGCCCTTTGGTCCAGAAGAGGCCAGTCTCCTTGATTTAGCCCATGCATCTAATAGTAGCTATTTCATTTTCAAAAGGACTGAGCCAAGTTGCATGCAAGCATTTTTTTTTTGCACAATGGATCTTTTTTGTGATGGTTTGATGGTATTGTGGATATTGATTACAGTTTAGTATTGTTTGCTCAATAAAAACTGCTCAGGCGTGGGATTTGTAAAGGAAAATAAGAGGGATCAAAGATGTAGGACTTCTGCTTTCTATGTGAACTGAAATTTTGTTAGTCTTTTCTTATGTTGGTGGGTGGAAAAGGCCAAGGGATGGTTGTTTGCCTAATGAGGGCAGGGTAGAGCTGGGAGGAAGCCTGAGACTATTGCAGTGTCTGCAAACAATCTAGTCGCATCAAATAGATGCCCACTGTTTGCCAAAAATCAGTGAAACAGGGAGATAATGAGGATAATGAAATAAAGAAAGAGAGCACTGGTTCTGTTTAATACAGTGACCTTCTTTGAGCTGTGTCATTTACACGGCGCTGGTGTGAGCGTTGGCCCCGTTGACTTTACAATGCATAGTTGTGTGATGGCTTCTTACCAAAGCTGAGGAAGCCCCCTGTGGCTGGCCTCGCTGGAGGCGAGAAGCTATTACACTAACGCTCTACTACATGGGTTCTGGAAAGCTGATATCTCTCTGCATTTGAACAAACACATTTTGGGCTGAATGTTGAGAAATCACAGGTATGTAATGCAAATCCTGGGTGTGCCAGCCAAGCCTGTAGAAAAAAGATCATTAGGATTAATCTGTAGCAGGGTGAGTAATGCAAAGGGAATGAGGTACTTTCCTCCCTGAGACAGCAGAGATGTGACAGCTTTCAGAGGGGCTTCTCTGGAGTGCAGGTTGCTTTGTGCAGTAGGTGAGCTGGATTGCTCAACTCAGAACCGCTCGCTTTGGACTGGAGAGTACGACTCACCCTCACGGAGCAGCTTGCTGCACAAATACATTTAAAACAGAAGATCCTACTCCATTTGGAAGAAATGAGGTACATCATTAGCCAACGTACAAGAAGAGCATTAAAGGCAGCAGCATATGAAAGCTGTCTCACCTCCTGCTCTGCTCTTTGAGATTTGCCAGATTTTTATGTTTGAGGGACCGTATTTATGAGTGATGTGTTTGTTACATCCCATCTCTGTCTCGTTTTCACAGTGACTTCCACATGTAGTATCAGGAAAATTACTTGTGGTGTTTTAGTAAGAGTTAAAGACTTAACTTTATTAACAGTTCTCCAAAGTCCTTCTTAGGCAGAATATTGCTTTTTTGGTAATGTTTGTGTGAGACAACGGAATTTTTTTCCTCACAAGTGCTGTAGTCAGCTAATAGCAGTCAAATTCTTTCGAGTAGTATGTAATTGCTAGCCTCATAAAAAGAAAAATTAATTGCTGTTTTTATCAATAAAGCTATACAGAGCCAAATACCAACACAAAGAAAATTTCAGTATAATTTACAATGTTTAACCATGTTGCACTGCATTTCCAAGTAACGCACTGGTATTTGTAGGATTGAGAACTTTATGTTTTACCTCTGCATTTTTTTGAAATTTCATCTAAGTTATATGTTTTGTTCTGGATAACTTATCAGGCAGGGTGAGGATATTTGGAGATCCTTTCTAAAACTCTTAATCATTTTTCAAAGGAAGTTAACGGAAAGGGTAGATTTTCTTGATAATCCTTTCAAAATTAAAATATAACACAAAAACACTCTGTTTAAGTGACATTAAGGGTCTTACTTAAACCAACTAAAGCTGGAAAATTCAAAGTGAATAACTAATGCTCTCCTGTAAACTGCCCTTCATGTATTACAGCTGACAGTGGGGAAACAGAGGTTCAGAGAGCAGTTTAGATAATAATCTTAAGAGTCTGGATATTGCCTGAACCCCAGTAGTTGGGAGAGCAGGGTAGATGTCTTTCAAGGTCATTCTTTCTCATGAGAGACATGGCATTTCCTTTTCATGGTCATGCTGAACATGGATTTTCTTTGGCCAGTTTATGCTTCTTTCCCTGGTTAACAGTAAGGGCTGAATATCACACAAGTAGTTTCCAACAAATAGAGATCTAAAATTTTAATATGAATCCTGAAGGATCCTTATCCCAGACTTGCTTTCTTTTCCACCTCTATTTAAAAGAAACTCTAGCTAACCAGACCCTCCTTTTACTCTTTTAAAGTATCAGAAGGATCCAGATTCCTCCTTGTTTTCATTTAGGCTCCAGCCTGACATTTTTTTCATTGAAACCAGTATTCTGTATTTACACACTTTATTAGCTTCATATTGCCAATGTATCAGATAAGCATTAGTTAGGCACAGCAGGACTTGTTAGGAAGAATCTATTGTAGAGCTCCCATAACTCTTGTGATTTATAGATAATTCCAGAGGTTTATTAAAAATCTCCAGATATTCTGACATCTCTAAGAAAGGGGAAGTTTTATATGTCTTAGTGCTATTCCTTTAAGCTGAATGGCAGATTTTTGTGTAGGAAAGGGAATTTAATATTCTTAACTGCAGTTAATTTGAGGCAGCAGAGAAACTTTGCCTTTCAGCCACTAACACTAAGGTTAGCCCATATTTTACAGCACTCTTGCAAGCAGAGCCTGCAGTCTGATTAATGTCAGAATCTCCTTTCAGTTTTTCTCTGAACACATTAGTTTAAAATTTGCATAATTGTTTAAAGTTGCACATTTTGCTGATACCGCCCCTATTAAATGGTACAAGGAAACAGAACATTACATTACAGCCAAGATCAAAACAGAAAGTGACACTTTGATGCCGTTGTGTATTTTATGAATCAGGGCAGTAACATGAACATATGAATGATTCCCTTGACTGCCTTCCCCCCAGCTTATCGTGCTACACCCCTGCTCCCCCTGAAACTGCCCATGTAAACTCTGAGGATATTTAACACATTTTAAACTGTCCAGTTCCGTGTAGCTCCTTGTAAAGTAATTTGGAATGATGATTTCTACTTGGTGAGACATGCTCAGACATAAACTCACACATACACATAGCAGCACATAAAGCATGAACCTGTTAAGGATTTCACCTTTTAAGAAATGACAGAATAATTACAGGACAACATGTCCTTCATGAGTAAAAACAACTAAGCTAAAGTGCTTTCAAGGCTGGCGTGGCCTACTTCTCTTCTAGCAGGCTGCATAAATCATAAACTGCTAAGGGATTGATTCATACACTGAGTGATAACTGGAGTCTATATAATGGTGTACATAAATGTGTGGATAACGTACACATACACCGAACTTAGTTCTTGGTTACAGCTGGGCAGCAGAGCTGTGTTGATACAGCCCAACCCTGCCTTTGTGTGCACATATAGAAAATGTAGAGGCTGAACTGCGGAAGACAAATAAGTTATTCCATTTTCAGGAGATTGTAATATTTAGTAAGTTGGTCTCAGGCTGAGACTTCACCTGTTAGAAGTTCTCAGTCCTGGAATGAATGTTCCTGGCTTTAAAAAGGGAAGAAATAGGGATCTGGCATCTAATTTTATCTGTTTGGGGGTGAATAAAAATAAGAATATTGATGTCTTTAAAAGAAAGCATGCCTTAGCCAAAGTAAAATCAACCCCAAACCAGAAACGTCACCTGGCTTTTCAAGTTACCTCCTGTCTCTTACAGCATCTTTCTGGTGAATAGGTTGTTAAGCTTCCTTTTATGTTTTTATGGCCCATAATCTTTCAGATGCTGTGGACAATCATATTAGTGGGACGATGTTTTTTTCTCTGAACACTAAGGGGGCAGACTGCACATCTGCTGTCGCGTTCCCGAAGGCCAGGTGAAGCCTGCAGAGCTGTGAGCAAGGGTAACTCACCCTCTGAAGGTTAGCCACAGATTTGAGGTGCATGAAAATTATTCTTGGTGGAAATACGTACTCTTTACAGGCAGGGGTGCTGCTTCTTCTTGCACATAATTTTAGGGGCACAGTTTCCAAGGTCCTGTTACCAGACTTCTCTTTGTGTATGAAAACCCTTTGTCCCTCAGTACATGGTGGCACATCGGTTGTTGTAGATAGGTAGCATTTGCATGCACAGGCAGTAGATTCTGTCATTTATGCATGTAGATAATAGAATTTACATGCACAGAACTCATTTGACTTGGCCTCGGAACAGATTGGGAGGACAGGTATTTAAGATTTGAGGGACAGATGCACAGTAGGGGACTGCTGGGGTAAATGATGGTTGAGTTTGGAATATTGAAATAGGGATGCTAAAGAAAGGATGAAGACAGTGCTCATCTGTGAGCTGTGCTGAAAGCAAAAAGACTTTAAATACAAAGAGCAAGGCAAGAATGATATCAAAGGTGACCTTTCATTGTGAAGAGAACTTTAACTTGAAACATGAAATTTTCTTTTCTGAAATACAGATTTGCCCTGTGGTCTCTATCCAGTGATGGCCTTTACTCTGGCTTGCATCAAATTTCAGCCTAGTACTTCATGCCACTGATACCAAGTCATTTAGCAGAGATTGTAGACATTTAAGGGTCAGTCCTTTAATGCAGGTGACTTTTTAGGCCCACTGAAATAAATGCAGTGATACTGTTTTTAATCCAGCTGAGAAAATGTGCTTGAATATCAGCATAATGATGATTCTTTCAAAATTACTTCTGTTTGTAGAGTATTCCTTTGTTTGATATTGATTGGCTAAGAATAACACTCTGGTTCTGAAGTTCAGGGACATCTTTTACAGTGTAAGAGGAAGCTGGTATCCAGATCTACATATTGCCATTTGGGACCCAACTAATCCAAGCTCGTCACGCACCCAGGGTGGTATCATTTGGAACTGGACTATGGACAGCCTTTCCATTTTAATATCACAGTGATCACTTGGCCCAGCCCAAACCCACTCTTTGTTTAAATAAGGTCTCACTGAAATTAATATGAGCCCCAGTGGAGTCAGTAGGATTTTTGTCTGGCCAAGGAGAAAATTCCTGTGGCTCTGTTTTGGGGCACTGACTGAGTAATGTCAAGGCCTCTGCAGCAGTGCACTTTAACACAACTGGGTGAAATATGGAGAGAGCAGAAGTTTTAATTTCACATTTCGCAGGTTTGCCAGATTATGTTCTATAGTATCAGATTGTTCTGTGAAAGCTGAGGCCACAGGAGTCCCATAACACTTCCTGGGCTAGATCCTTGAGAGATGTAAATTGGTGTAGAGCTACCAGAGTAAGTGGAATTGTGTTGGTTTCAGTAGCTTGGGATTTAGCACACTAGGTCTGAGATAGCTATAAAACCTTCCTGTGCACTCTGGAAGTTGTACCCCATAAATGCTTCCACAGTGCAGATTTTATAGTGTCTGTAGGAAACTCATGCTGTCTCTGTGGCTTAAAAACACTCACTAGCCAAGGTCAACTTTCAGTTGTTGTCACACCATAACTGTTAATACTAATAAGTGGGGTTTCAAGTGTACTGTCTCTAAGTGTGTTTGATCTTTTTTTTCACTTTTTATTTTGTCACTCTGAAGTGTTTGTATCTTGCACCATTTTTATAAATGCATGAACTTGCAGGGACTATCTCAGTGACTTATGTAGGAGAGTATCCTTCTATCTCAATGCATGTGTGTACTTGCACATAAGTACTAGAGATGTATACACACACACACACAAAAGTAGTGTACTGTAAGTGTCCTCAAGCACTCACGTTCCTTTTTCACTTGGTAACTAATGAAATGACATTTTTACAAGGGAGTGTTATGTCACATAGTGTTAACTGTTCCAGTGCCCAGGCTGAGCTCCACTGCACTCATCAACCGTGCCAGTGATCTGGAGTTTAGAGTTGAGGTTGTTTTCCTGGCAGACAGTCATTTGAAAGTGCTTTGCAACAATTCTTTTGTAAGTAGATTTGTTTCTGCAAGGAGAAGAAAATCACACTAAGTGAGATACAGAAGCAGGCATCCATGTGCTTTTCCATTATGGCAGCTTGTATTTTGGTAAACACAAGATAATATAGGAGAATCTATTTTTTTTTTTTTTTTTTTTTTGGTTTTACAGTTTAAAAGAGATATGTAAGAATAGCTTCTAGCAAGCTTTATTTTAATCTTACATAGTCACTTTTGGGTGGAAAAATCACCAACTTCTTTCCCCTGTTAATCTTTTGCTCAATATATGTAAAATAAAATGCACTAAATAGTTCTGGAGGTGAGACAACATATCTCTAAAAATATTATATATGTTTCAACAATACCTTCAAGTATTTCTAGATAGGGAGCTAAACAACCCATCTACATCTGTTTGCTTACAGAGTGTAGCTAGGGGATGCATTGTATATTTTTCTTTATTAATTGTCCAATTTTTGAACTTGCCCATAGTAAGAATGAGGGGAAAGGGGAGAAAACATTAAAAGATCAAAAGAACTTACTAAGGTGTTGACTGCTTAGTGAGAATGACCACAGTTGTTGCTCCACTAACTCTTAATGTAAGCTAGGATTCTGTAGATAATGGATTTTACATTGTGGCAGCCAAACTCACACACACACACACACAAAGAAAATCTGGATCAGATTTGATTCACTTTAAAAACCACCTCCCTGAAATGGTAAGAACTGAAACCATTTCATTTGTACTCTGCAGGATTAACTGTTTGATATCAGGCATTGGTAAAGGAGAGGAAGGAGCTAGAGTGGCTTGATGAAGATGAACAAATAGTTGTCCTGTGTCTGGAGTTCCCAGCTGGCAGGTGAAGGAGCTGAGGAGGGTCCCTGGTCTGAGTGTGCCATGTGTGTGCAGTGGTGGAATGCTGGGGTGGAATGCTGGCTGCAGGCTGTGCCCTGCCCACACTGCTCACAAGGAGATGGCAGTGCCACCAACCTCCAGGCCCTGACACCTGAGTTAACAGGGACTTCTGCTGGGCTTGGCTTGGCTGCTCTTTTTAACCCAATTCCTCTGACCTGGTTGACATTACAGACCTACAGCATGGAGCACAGCTACACGGGACTCTATCGTTAATTAGTCCTCTTTTCATAGAGACTCTGAGAACAGGGACTCAGAGCACCTTCTCCTGGGAGCGGGCTGTTACCAGCCACTTGGGACCTTTCCTTGAGAGGCTGCAGGCTCTGGTTCAGATTTCAGCTGTGAATTAGCCTGTGAGTAGAGTTAAACTTAAATGTCTTGAGAGAAACCAAGGAGAACAATAGCAGCCTCACACAGTGTCATGCCTCAGCTCTGGTGAGTAATGCTAAATTGCTTGCATTGTCACAACCCTGCTCTTCCCCTGGTGATCCTAATGGGTCCCTGCAGATCTGGTGGGGATCACAACACTGGCTGCATCTGTTTTTGAAGATCGTTTCAAGATAGCATGGAACACATCCAGAACCCAGAGTGCTGTTTTCTTTGGGGCCCCAGACCATAGAATGTTTAATTATTGATGCCATTACTAAAAATAGCCATAGGAAGAGGCAGAGTTTAATCTTCCAGAGAAATGTTTGGGGGACGGGGGTTAAGGCGACTTGCTTTAGAGCATAATTTCCCTATAGGTTAGAATCTATACAATTATAATCAAATTATAAAAGTGGATTGTCAGCCCTTGAGTGCTTTTGTATTCAGACAGTGGGCACATTGTACCCTTAATAAAGGACTGTTGCTGTTCTTAACTTCTTGAGGATTTTCCTTATCCCTTTCATTTTATGCTCTGATATTTACCTAACTTGTAAAGTTTTGATTGGGTGTTTGATGCCAGTTTCAGAGTGTTGTTTGGATTCCTTGAATTTGCTGAGACATAATGAATCCAAATTATAGCTGGTGGGATTTGTAAGCATATTACAAGCTGGGTAAGAATCCAAGCCAATAAACGTAAGGAATCCAGAAGGTATCAGGTCTGGAATACAGTGTATACTGGGGGTATAATCTACATTACCTTTCACAACTCCTACACTGCTGAACTTTGGGGTTAATTAGAGTCACAGTGACCACTGTATTTTTATTCCTCTTTCCTGTTGAAACTTAAATATTAGTCTTGGGAGACTTTTTCAAATTGACTTGCCTGTATTACATCTGTATGTTAAATCACAGAGCTAGTAGCAATAATTAAATTTTTACATTCCTGAATATGGATGTGTCAGAAGACTCAAAAATGTCAGACAGATGAATTTTTGAAATGAGCCAACAACTAAAGAAAGCAACCCTAGTGACCGTCTCACATGTATCCACATCTCTAAAAGTTTTTTGAGAACTTGGAAAATTCAAACTGCAACAGCAAAGCACAGTGTATCCCCAGGCAGCCTTAATTTGCATGATCAGCACTTACTCAGCACAGTACCATAGGTATTAGAGACCTTGGTATATTAAATGGGTCACATTTAACTGTCCTTGAACAATTTCTCCTATGTATTAAACACAAACAAGATTTTTGTCATATTCAGCATCACTGTTTCTCTTTTCTCCACGTTTTCTTTGATACAGGGTAATTTTTCTGTAGGAAATTTTAGAGGGCCACAGTGAATATATTATGTCACTTTCCTCCCATAGTTTCATTTAAGAAGTCTGCTTTTCTCTTGGTTCATTTTACTTGTTTTTTGTTTGTTTTCAGTGAGAGTTGGATAATTGCATCTGATCAAAAATAAAAGTTAAAAAAAAAAAGGTTTTATAGCTGAGGATTGTAGGACAAATTGCACAGTCTGTTTCAGTTTTCTAAATAGCTACCGGAGACTGACTTCATCTCTTGAAATGTAAAAGCACTGTCATGTAAATCCACTGCCCACAGATCTAGCTGTCTGTTGGTAATCAGAAAGAAGATGCAAGAGACCACTGATTTTCAGAAGCTACAGAAGCAAACTGGTAGCAGAGTTCAAATGTAAATAAAGATGGCAGGAAAATCTTTTCTCTTTCACACTAGAATCCAAACAAGTCCTTCTTTAACACCCTTTGGTGTTTTTCTGTGATGTGTTCAATAAAAGCTTTTTCCTTTATGCTACAGGAGATACCTTTCTGCCCATTAAAATTCTCTCCTTTTTTAATAACATCCAGAAACCTTTCTCAAAAGCCAGTGAGTGTTTTTACACCCTGAATAGTTTTGAACAGAACTCCATGAAGTCACTGTATCCTATGCCAAAATATAAGACATGCTACAGTGAAGAGAAAGAAGAGGAAGAGAGTGGGGAAAGAAACTTCTAAGTTACTTTATACAAAGAAAGCTTTACAAGGGTTAGTTTTAAGCATGCTACTAGCTTGGATGTAATTAGCTTGCTGCTAAAACTATTGCACACTAATGTCTGAACGAAAGGGATTCTAATTACATTATAAATTCTATTTGCTGTGCCTCTCTATTTCACAAATAAAGTCTACAGTCCTGTATATGCAAAAAATTCTCTATTTAGCTCACCCATTTCCAAAATCCCACATACTGTGAAATCATGGCTATGGGAATAGAATGTTACTTTTTGTGTAATATGGATTGATATGTCAGCTAAAGAAACAGGTTCGTTCAGGATTATTTTAATTTTGGCCCATTCAGAGTGAAAATCTAAATGTTTAAATGATTTAATCCTAAGGGAAATGAACACTCCTAATATATACATGACCCCAAGAACTCTAGAAACCTTGAATTTTATTTATAAAAAAAAGTATATATTTTTATTTATAAAAAATCATTCTTGCTATTACTACTTTTACTATTGTTATTAATTGTTTTTATTTTTCCTTTTTATTTTTAAGAAAAACTTAGCAGTGTTCACATTCTTGAATTGGGGGTTCCTAGGATGCTTTTACTGACAGACTGCTTTTAAAGACTCCTCTGAACACATTACCTCCACCCTGTTCTTGAATTTGACTGGCTTAAAACAGTGAAATAAGTTGGATAACTCCCTTCAATGTGTTTTCAATTGCAGACCATGGCATTTTCATCCAACAATTTTGAGGAGATAACTTTTAATTACAATAATAAGAACCACATGGGCAATGATTGATGCAAACCTGATGTGTTCTCTTACTTTATTAATCTTTTTAATTAGAGGCAAAAGAATGCTTTATCTGTTGAGAAGAGATGAGTTGTGATGTTCTGCTGCACTTCTGTGACTTAAAAAAATGGATTTCTCACCAGAAGTATGTGTTTGCACGGATACAAAAGGTGAGAGGAACCTGTATGGTTCTCCTACCTTCAGCAATATGTAATGCCCCACATGGCACCATACTGTTGTGTTATGATATTCTTTCAGTAGTTTTGGTTTAGTTCTGCAAGCTTCTTACAAGCATAGTTTGGAAGCTCAATTAGAACAGAGAGACAGTTTAACACCACCAGATGTCAGAGCAGTTGCTTGCCAAGGGGTAGGTTGTTGAGATGTTGAGAAAGACCTACCAGGTGTCTCCTCTAGCAGTGAGAGTTTAGCTTGTCTAGGGTCTGTGTGACTGGGATTTGAAGCAGTTGCAGTTTAGGATGGTGTGAAAGCCACACAAACAAGATGATGTTGATTCAGATGTTAATGAAGGTCTTTGAAACAGATACTGTGAATATTTTATCTGCCCTGGTTTAATGGATTCACTTGCCTTGAGCATACAGAAGGTTAGATTCAGTGCCCTCTGTGGCCGAGATACTTTGCAAACTTAAGGTAAGGCTTAGGTTTCACACGTTTGCCTGGAGTCTTTTGTCTTGCAAGCACTTGAGTGCTATTAATGGCCATGGTGGAAAAGCAGCACAGAGGCCTTTCCCACTTACTACTGTCTGTGCTTTATTCTTTCATAGTCAATAGTGCCAGTAGCTTACCAAGTGAGTTAATACAATGAGTAAAGTAAAGGTCTCTGCTATAGAAGGATAATATTCAAACTAAAGATATGACATCTCAGGGCTTTATAAAGGCATGACAGTAATGACATTTCTGGACAGAAAAGGAACAGAAAAATTATGCACATAAGCTGTTAAAGGCAAAGCTAGTTTGTGATACCTGAATCTTGTGGTTCAGATGAGAAACCTGTAGATTCACCTATAGCAGCACAATAATTAGTAGAACCTCACAAAGTATTCGGCAAACTAACAAGGAAAGAACAGCACAAGCTTTCAGAGACCCGAGACTGTGTAATACCTTCCCTACTTTAGCAATAGCATATAAATGACATGGATTCCAGCCAGTGTTGTGGCTTGGTAGTCTGCACTAGCATGTTGGGATGCTGACTTTGGGCTTGATCCAAACGTCTTTGAAGTCAGTGGAAGGCTTTCAACTTCAGTCAGTGAGCTGCGGAGGTGTTTGGAGGTGCTTTCTTGTGCCAGCCAATTTGGAAATATCAGTGGGAACAGGGAAGGGGAGAAGTTCAGTTCCTGTGTCAACTGAAAGAAGGGAAAGGGAATTGAATTTTTTTATTGTTACTGAAGAAACATTTGCAGGGAGATCTTTATGCCTGTCACCGCATGAGAAAATGGTTTGGGTTGGGGGAAGGTAACTGGGAGAAGAGCAGTTTGTCACTTTGTGACTTCATTTGTGTGGTGGCAGTGGATATACACCTCATCATTGATTTAAATGTTTAGTCAGATACAGTCTACTTTAAAGCCATTCCAGACAACCTCTAAATAGACCCACTAGCACTCAGTGCCATTCACACTGTGACCTTGTGTAGAAATTAGTTCTTTATGATTGCTCGAGTGGTGACAGTTGCAGCAATAGAACTGGAAAAGTTAAGCCTCAAAAAAAAAGAAAAAAAGAAGAAAAATAAAAGAAGGCGAACACCCCAAAATTAAACTTGGACTTGCATTACACTACTTGACACAATAGTTGTTTTAGCCAAGGCAGTTCATCTATCCCTAGGTGTGGTCACAGTAACTCTGGAGAACCCCTCTAGGTAAGGAGAGTGGCACAGGGAGCTGGAGTGCTCCGAAGGCCTCCCTTTGTTTCAATCTGTCACACTCAGCATGAGGATGTGTGGGGAAAGCATGGAGGGGAGATTGCATTTTGAGATTCCTAGAAGGGTGCCCTGGCATATATTCCTACACACATGTTTGTCATATCTAAATTATTGAGCAATTGAATTTAGTAGTAATGACCATGAATTAACCATCTGTCAAAGATGAGGAATGTCAACTTTAACCCTCAGGCTGCCACAGGAGCCTGTGCATGGTGCCCACAGCATTCCTTAGGTTGCCAAAGTGGCAACACACCAGAAGTGAACGGCGGTGGGCAGGGGAGATGCATTCCCTTCCACTTTCTGAGAAATTATTATTCTTTGGCTTGTTTGTTTCAGCCAAACTCTAGAAGTATCAGGGCTGTTTCTGCAGACTGTTTTGATTTGGAAAAGAATGGCTGCTTTATGCTGCAAATACATTTCAGCTTTAAAGAATCAGGATCTTTCTTAATCATCTTTAACGTTACCTGAGGAAAGATGTACATTGCATAGAAGGCTTAAAACTAAAAACCATTGGATTTTCTACTTAAATTGTCCTCTCTCCTCCACTTCAATCCATCATTTAAATGAGGCAGTGTATATCTTTAAAAATGTGCTACAACTCTATCTTCAAAGGGTCCAGGCTAGTTCGAGGATCATTTGCCAAACTCACTGCCTTGCTGTGTACTCCACCCATAACCCTCAACATGTAGAGCAAAGCTTATGGGGGAATAAATGTATCAGCTCTTTTTGAAAGTTAGCAGACTAACTGTGGACATTTACCTGGTGGGACTTTTTTGGTTTCTTTTTTCTTGGTCTGAATTTGCCTCCTCACAGCTATTTTCTAAGATCTATTCTTCCACAGATGACTATCCTCCATTAGATTTTTCTATAAAAGCTAGTTAAAAATTGTAATGAGACTCCCATTCATTCAATTTTGAGCACTGACTGGATCATATTATGTGGATGTAAGTACTAGACCTGTTCTAAAAAATATATGGAAGTGTGTTGGGGAAAAATTTTCAACAAAACTTATCCATCCTTTTGCTGAGACTTTGATGTGGCAGTCTTCTCAAAGACATTTGATTTCAGTAGTCTGGAAAGTTGGTGTCTGTAGCATGTTAAGAAATGTAACTTGTCCCAGGATAGTTTGGTTTGGGAGTGTTCTTTGTTGTTGCTTTTTTTTTTTTCTTTTAAAAGTGAGCTGCTTTCCCTCTTTCCCTGCCCCCTTCTCCTTTGTGATGGTCTTAAATTCTCCTAACTGCTCCACTTTGACCTGATAACTTGTAGAAACATCCATATGGAAAACATCAAGATGCTTAATGATTTTCATTATTTCTTTGGGAGGGGAAGAGGGAGCAGGGGAAACAAAGTTCATTCTGAATACAGTAAGCTCATTGGATACCTGAAGTGCTCAGTCTTCTCACCTGTCTCTCACAGTAGCTGAATGTATTCAGAAAGGCTGCCTCCTTGCTGCTTGGGAGTTAAGAATCTTATAGATCTCCTGCTCCATGCATCATCTTTGGAAGAATCCCCCACTGTGTCTTTGGAGCAGTTTCACTCAGCAGCACAAGCAGCTGGAGATCACTTGCAGCCCTTTCCTGTCCCACAGTGAGAGGCTGTCAATGTGCTGCCATGACTCTGGCAGAGAGTGGCTATCTAGAACTTCCTTCAGGTTCATATCAGACTCTCCATCTCCATTTGCTAAAACTGCTTTGGTGCTAGTACCTGAGTAAAAAACCTGAAATAGAAAGAAATAGAGGTAACACCAAAAGCAATACAACTTTTCAGTATCAACTGAAGTGATCACAGGGTATGAGGTATGTTTTGAAAATAATGCTCTTATTTTTTTTGGTGAAGAGTCACATTCCATGAGTGGTTAATTTGGGCTGGACTGTGTCTTCTATTTCAACAGTAGTTCACACTAACATACAAGTATGTGTCTTTGGCCTGCAAAATATTGTACAATGCAGTCCCTTAAACAGTCTTTATCTTGCAGTTTTAGCTCCCCCCTGTACCCCCCTTGAAATGTAGGTGGTCACCCAAAGTAAACAGAATTCCTTCTACTCCCTCCACATCTGCTGTGTGTTATCTGGCACTCACCTCTGACCCTGATATTCATCATAAGAATAAGAATTGCATCCTATTCAGCTGGTTGTGTATGCACTTTAACTCCAGTGATCACTGGCTGTTGGAATAGCATGTGCTGGCAGCATAAGTTGCTGAGGCAGCATCAGGGTGTTCAGACTTCACTGTTCCACTTCTGTATATGCTTGTGGATAATTAAACAGAAATCTGGAGAGAAGCAGGTCAGCACAGCATACTTGGGGACAGACTTTGGGATAGCTTAGGGTTATACTTTCTAGTGAATGCAATGAAACAGGTTTGATACTGACTTTTAATCAGAAGGATTTTTGAAACCAGACTAGTTTCCTTCCCTAGCTGTTGTATCAAATGACATTATGCATCTGTATAGAGAAACAGCATCCTACTGTATGGAAGCAGCAAGTCTGAAAGTGTTTGTGTTGCAAACAGCAGTTGGTGATCCTCTTCCTTTGGTTCAATAACCCCCTCCTCCATAGCCCAGTGGTATCATCTGAGGAACTAAGACATGGTTGTTGTGAATGAGAGTTTTAAAATCTGACCTTAAATGGGAGGAACCATATGTTAGGATGACTACAGATCTGGTCTCTATGACCCTGCTAAATGGAACCCATCTGAAATTTTCCTTTTTCACGAGGATGAACAGAATTCCTTTTTGGACATAGTGGAAGAAGAAATAAAGCTGTCAATTTGCTCACCAATGGTGGACTGATTAAAACTTGGAACTTCCCAGTTGGAACTAGAATCTTCTTTGTTTTCTGTGGCCTTTCTGCTACTTTCCTCTCTTCTTTCATGGCAGAGGTGTGAGGGAGGAACCTTTTGCTAGTCCCCTAATCTTCAAACTCCCATCTTCAACTGAATGATGAGCACAGTCGCACAGTGCTGCCAGATAAATAATGTGGCTTTGGCCTATAGGGTAAACTGCAAAAATCTTATGGGCCTTTAGCTGCCAAGTTTATCTCCCTCTCCCTCTCTCTCCACCCCACCTCCCCATTGCCAATCCTTCTGATTTTCAGAACAGTTTTGGGAACCAGCAGTGTTGGAGACCAGTGTGGTTTACCAGCTGCCACTGCTGCCCTTGGTGCTATAAACTGTGTGATTGATTCCTCACAAACAAAACCAAGTCCTCCTTGTACCAACACTTTGGGGCAATTTCTGTCATCCCAGCAGAAGCTGTTGGTGCACAGACTCTTCTAATCAGAGGGTCATCCTGTGGATTTCAAACATCTAGTAGTGCTCAGTGATACATACTGATTACCAGTATGTAAATAGGGTGGCTTTTTCCTTTAAATTGGTTTTGCTTCTTCAGTTGCCAAATTTGTTTCCTTGAGCATGTCTGAATTTATATTTAGCAAAATTAACAAGGGATTAAATAGGTGCTGAAGATGTTAGTTATGTAATTATATGAACAAAAACATACCATGCAATGGGCAGAGAAGAAATACAACAAAGACTTTACATGAAGAAATGAAATCCTCTGTTAGGTTTTTGATTAAGGTCCTGATATTTACTGTGTTACCAGTGGTCACTGGTGACCTCCAATGCAAAGGTGAAGGATTTTATTTCTTGTTTGCATTAAATATGCACATGTGCATCTGGTATATGTTCACATTAGTTATTTTTTTTTAACAGCAGATTAAAATACAGGAGGCAGGATTCTCATCCAGGAAATCATCTATTTGGAAAAGACTGCAAAGTGAAATTAAAAGAATCATATGAACTTCAGTGGTATCAAAGTGGTTTCAGTTTGTGCATCATTAAAAATCATGCAATGTCCTTTAGTGCCCTTTTCATCTTGTTGATTTTAACAGAGGAGACCAGTTAGTTTGAAAGGTACCTCTCAGTATCAGAATTGACTTCTGATCACCCTATCACTTCACAATTCCTTATACATCAGGAGCACTTGAAAGTATATGCACATGTTTGTGGGGATTTTTCTTTTCCTCCGGAAAGATTCAATTATTTATGCTAGAGTTCTTCTTATTGTGAGTTATTTTTATAATTGAGTCCAAACTGTGTAGGCTGATACAGCCCCAAGTTACCTTTGTGGTCTGAAAAATCCTCAAAATGGCCAAATAGAATAACTTTGTCACTTGTTTATCATACCAGTTTTGACAATGGGTCATTCCATAGATGTCTAAAATGATCTTTAGCCACATTTTATGAAGCCAGAACTGTAATCCAATAACAATTTTCTGGCTAAGTGCTTCTCATTTGCCACTGGGGACTAACTGCATCACTGTTGCTGTTCTTAAAATGAGCTTAAGCTAAAAGGACACAAATTTCATATTTCTTTCCATATTTTCTTGAGAGTAATCTAAGAAAATAATATTTTAAATAATTGCATTCTGGTTCCTGAGGGACATCAGCATAATTGCACTGAGGATACCTCTATTTTTTTATGCATTTATTTATTAACAAAGAAGTACATTCCATCTGTAAACCAAACGATTGGTCCAGTGGCACAAAACAATAAAGCAATGAAGCCTCTAGTTCATTAAATTGGAATATAGAGATTGAATTACTAATTTACGTTGGTTTAAATTTCGTATTATAAATTACTGGATTCTAAGATGTAAGGGAAAAATGTTCCCCATGATGCCTGCATTCTACCTACAGCTCCAACCAGAAAGATTTACACAAGACTCATTGGAGATGAGCAAAGGAAAGGTACTGAAGACTGAGACTGACACAGTTCATCTGGAACGTTGGTAGTTCACAGAAGGAACAACTGGAAAAAAGCAAACTGAAAAACCCCAACCAAACAGGAAAAAAAACAAACCCTTTTTTAAAGTGAGGTTACTCTGAAGGGGTTACTTTTAAATATGGATAGTTTGGGTTTCTCAGACTCCACAACAAGAAGGTCAGGTTAACAGAAGAAATGAACAGTGAGAAGGGCAGATGCTTCATAGACCTTAAGTGGTTTCATTTAATTCCTGTCTTATCTCTCCTGTCATCCACCCTAGTTTGTTATTCAGTGTAGTCTTGTGTTCAAAACTTACTAGCAAATCAGCTATAGCTTTCAATCTGCTATTAAGTTCCCTCTATTCTGACAATTTTGGGTTGATTTCTGTGTTTAACAGTCTCTGAAGTTGCCCGTAGAAGCAAATATAAAACACATATAAGACAGTATGTTCTCTTTGGAGTCACTATGTTGACTAAATTCCTACAATTGGGACCTAGTCCTCTAATTTCAGAGTAAATCCTAATTGGCTCTTATTTCAGCCTTCAAGACCACAGGCAAGTCACTTTCTGAGGACAGCAGGTGTCTCAGTGTTACACCTCTGCAGAAGTTGTGTTCATTTTCTTCTGGAGTAACAGGCTGCCCTTGGATTGTCTGGAGAAATATTAGCTAATCTTTCCCTTTCTAACATAAAATTAGTCATTAAGCCACCTCTATGGCAATCTGTCATGCATATTCAGAAATAACTGATTGATAATGTGAGATGATGTGATAGTTCCAGCATTTCTGCACTGGAGCCACACTTAGCTATGAACTTAGAGTACCTCCCTCCTCCTTCTGAGCCTTAGCCTTTGTGGGCTTTTGTTTGGAAGCCAAGTAAGCACAGCAGGGTATTTTAGGTTTGTCTCTGTGCCACATCTCACCTTTTGCATGGTTTTGGGGACTGCAGTAAGTAGGGTGCTCTGTCTGTGAACTAGCATGTGATGTGCTTGTTTCACAGCTGGAAGATGCAGCTACAATGGGTGCATTGCCTGCTACTAGTGTAGGCTTTGGAGAAAATTTAGTCAACTATTTGATCTACTCACTGATGTCCTTTGACTGCTTATTCTAATACACAAAATAGAAGATCTAGGTTCTTCCAGGTTAAAAATTGCACTTGTTTCACGGGAAGGGAAGTTTCAGTCTGACCACTACAGGTAGCTTGCTCCACCCCCCACCTCATAGTTGGGCAAAAGCTACAATCCCTCAAGTGAGTCAGATCGAATTGAGGCACCCAAGCAAGGTCAACTTGGATCAAGTTCCTAGGGCCTGGTCTTGTCAACTTTTGACTGTCTCCAGTGGCATGAATTGAACAATCTCTCTGGTCTACCTGCTACTGTTTTACTATTCTAATGATATATAATGATAATGACTTTTTTCTTTCTTTGGTTGTTTTTTCTTTTGTTTTGTTTTGTTTAATTGAAATATTCTGTGTTACAATTTGGTGTCCATTATCTCTTATCCTGTCACTTGTGCACCTTGCAGAAGAATCTGACACTCTGTGTCTCAGTAGTTGAAGACACTTCAGACTGTGTTTAGGACTGGCTGCAGTCACCCTTCATCTGGGGAACCTTCTCTGTCTTGCAGAGCTTTAGTATTTTCAAGAAATAGTATTCTGCCTTTTGCTTTATTTGTAGCATTTTGTTGAACATCTAAAGTTGATTTACAGAGGTGAAAAAATTCTTACACTTTTGTGTAAGAATCAGGGGTTTTATTTAAAAGTCTTCAGTGTGGGCACATTTGGGATCTGTAAGGTAAATTTGGAATTGATAATCATATTCTCAGAAGCTGGTTTCTGAAGGACAGGAGTGCCTTTGCAGGTCATATGAAGACTCCTGACACTCTGAGTGCATTATCTCTTGGAAGCTGCCTGCATTTCCCTCGAGGCAATGGCTAAACACCATAAACCTTGGTTATTTCTAAAGGCTCAGAGAGGCCCAAGGGTCCAGAGGTCTAGTTTATGCTGATTGTCCTTAATGTATTTGAAGCTTATCTTTGTATACCTCATTGACTCCGAGTATATAAGTGTTTGTATAAAATGAAAACTGTAAATGGAAGAAAGGTGCCAATTACCATATATGAAACAGATTTCAGAGTGATAAGACATTAACTTTTCACTACAGATCTGGCCTTGCTATTCCTTAATGCCAGGAAGATGATACTAGGAGGTTTTATGTGTACTTGGCTGGACAAGAAAGTCTTTAAATCAATTTAATTGCTAACTATCTGTTTTGTTCTTTGTGTTGTTTTTTTTTCCCTAGTGTTCTCAAATGGGAGATAATCTGACACACAAAGAATTTACAGCATGGGTAAGTCACACAACTGATTATATTCAAATTTTTTTACAAAAGCATTGAATTTATTGATGTGAAATTGACAATCTGCAGATCAGGAAGCAAGGTCTAGGTAGTACACTGGAAGTACTAGCAAAATGACAGATGCAGAGTTGGAGAATAGAGCACATAACTGTAAATCATTCTAATGCTGACAGACTACTTTCAAGGCATAAAAACATATTAGAGAAATAAGGGGTTTTTTTTCTATATTGGCTCTCTCTTGAGTCTCTTAATTGAAACACAAACTTCCAGGCCCATAAGTCATCCTCATAAGCCAGATAGGGTTCAGCCTGTTGTTTCCTCAGCTACAGTTTTTGTGTGTGAATTCCCTTCTCTCTCCTGTGAACATGTACACCTCTACCTTCTCCAATCAGCTGTCTCCTGCCATAGAGAAGTGTACAAGATTTTCTCTTCCCCTGCCTTCAGAACAAATAAGGGAGTGTATTTCTTTCTGTTATTTTAAAGAGCATGTCCTTCAAATTGTGTGTAATGAGATTAATTACTTGAAAAGTAAAGGAGAGCTTGCATTTCTGTTTATTGAATAATAGATGCTATTTTTTCTGAAGTAAATTACTAAACAGTGTCATTTAGAGGTGTGTCTGTGAAGAAGTAAGTAGCTGATCATATTAGAAGTTTGTGTTTACACGAAAAAAATTGTGACTTGATAGACAAATATGGTTTGAGATTAATACTCATTCTTGCCAGTAGCATATTATCAGATTAGGAATATTTTACCATCAAAATAAAGTACTAAAAATTCATGTTTGGATCCTGTGCTCCAAGGGGCTTCTGCTGACATTGGTCAGATGCAGCCACCTGGGTGTTACTAGCTGCTTATAATTATATATATTTATCCTCTCATGAGTGTCACATGCAAACCACAGCTCCCATTATCTTTTCACTTTCCTCACATCATCCTTCTTGTCTGACCAATTTCTGACTCTCCATTGGCCTTTGAAGTGGGTTTGCTCTTTTCAGCTCCAGCACAGGCATTTCTGCATATGCAGCTCCCATCTGTGTTCCACAGGCCTATATTCCAGATGCCTTTGAAGACCAAACAAAGCATTACTGTCTATAGCACACACTATATGGGAATACGTCTGGAAAAGGGAAATAGCAGCAGCCTGATAAGTAGAAGGCCACTTAGGTTGAGAAAATATTGTAAGGAATTGTAGCAAGAGGAGAAATAAGCTGTCCATTCTAAGTTACTAGGAGTAACTAGTAATGGCCATCACAGCCTGATGTGATGTGCTTATTTCTTGTGCAAGTCGTTGTATTTATCAGTGTACTATTGTATTGTGGACAGGTAGTTAGGGTGCCTAACACCATGGACTTGGTTTTGTAACCATCTACCTGGACTCTCTGCCATCCCACCTATTCTGCTGAGGGATCATCTGTTCTTTAACAGTGATCTGCTGGGGACAGGATGGAGTTCAATTTTGGCATATGAGATGGGAGACTTTCTCAAGTAGGTGAGATCTGTGTGACTTTGCTGTCCTTCAACCTTCCTATGTGCTGTCTGCTCCTCCTCTGGGCTGCATGCAGTGTGAGCCCCTCAAGTCTGTGATGGGGAGATGGGGTATTTGTGTCTCAGATACTGTCACAGATTACAAACCAGCTATGTCAGATCTATGTGATAGCTTCTGACTTCCATTAATCCAGGCAGTATCCTCTTTTGATCCTCAGATGACTTTGCATGGAAGGTTTCAGGGCATTGGAGTTGTTACACAGGTGACTGGACTGGGCATCAAAATACAGGTGAAGCAGATAAAATAAGAATACTCTCAGCTAAGACCAAAAGTGAAAGTATGAAGTAGATATTGCAAGCATTACTTAGAGGGTAAAATTGCTTTCCAGTCTGAGTGGCCAACATTAGGTTAAGAAGGAGGTTTGAAAATTTTGACTTGATATGCACTCAAGAACAGTTCTTAAAAACTTGTCTAAAGTCATTTGTGCCACAGCACACCTAAGACAGGTTGAGTCCTCTTTTATGTTGAGAATGCCATAATAATGTCCAGGAATTAGTTTTTTTTCCTGATAAACACTGTTCTGCACACTTGGTTTTATAAAGTCTACATTTAGAAGAGATTTGGGGCTCTGTATGTCTTTTTTTTTCTGTGTTTGTATTGTGGGAGTTACAGTTCTAGTTTTAGCTTCAGCCCTTTCTAAACCATACCAGTACAATGTTGTTCAGCCAAAAGCAGCTGTTACATTTGTACTATTTAAGCACATTGAATCAGTGCTGGTAGAGCCAGCAACGGGAATTTTGTCTCATTCACATTTTTAAAAACATATTTAGAACAAGAGGGAATGGATCCAGGCTGCAACATGTTTAGACTGGGCATTAGGGAAATTTTTTTCTGAGGTGATTGCGTCACCATCCCTGGATGTGTTTAAGGGGTGTTTGGATGTGTTTTTGAGGGACATGGATTAGGGGTGAACTTTGTAGAGTAGGGCTAATGGTTGGACTTGATGATCCCAAGGGTCTTTTCCAACCTGAATAATTCTATGATTCTGTGATATTTGAGAAGCCTCAGTGTCATAGTCGGGAAAAGCATCCCTCTGGTTCTATCATTTCTATTAAATGCCACTGCTTTAAATAAACTGGCAGTAGGCTTCTTCTGCTCACCAAGCAGTTTACTCATTCAGATAACTCCTCAGTCATCAAAGGCTCCTTCTCTGATCACACCATAATCATGGTGACAGTTCCAGGTAAGAGTATTCGTCAGGGATAGCTCAAGGGTTCATTCTTTTCAGAATGTTTACTTTACCTGACATATCTTTCCTGGGTGCCACAGTGATTAGTCATCTGTATATTATTTAAGGGAAGCTGAGGAATACTGTTCTCGCTGTATAAGAAACAGCTAGGGGGTGTATAATAAAAATAAATAAATAGCAAAAACCCCTCAGCACTGAAGACGACGTGCTAGGAGAAAATTAAAAGTTGCACAGCAAGCAAAACACTATGCAGAGCAATGTGAGTATGTGTGTGTGTACTAGGTAGGGCAGGGAATGGTGACTGCCATCAAGATTGCCTGAAAATCCTCACTTATAAACTACTGTGAACAAGGATTTTAAAAATTATTTTTAATCTTCACAGACTTTAACTGTTTGGGTTGATGTTTTCCATGTCGGATGTCCTCCTGGGGCGAAACATTTGGAATTACTATGATGAAAATAGTTTGGCTGTTTCTGGAAAGCAAGTGAATACATATTGTTCTGTGTAAAAAATTCCTTTTTACCCCTCACCCCACCCACCCCTCCCTGGGATCGTACCTTTCTTTTGTTATTTCAAAATGTCATAAAAATCTACTGTCAAAATGTGATCTTTTCCTGGAAGTGCTGGGTCCTGTTGAAAAAGATGCTGTTGTTGCTTTATTCCATGAGCTGCAGTGACAGAGGTTTGCACTGTGACTCTAAATATTGCCAGTCATGCTACTGAGCCACGGGCTTAGAAGGATTCCATGCTATGGCATTTGTGGGGAGAAGGATAGCTCTGAAATTTTAGAAACCTAGTAGTTTACAAATAATATCTGAGATTGCAAGTTGAGAGTTTAAAATCAGGGTGAAATCTACTGGATAAAGCGTGGACAGCACTCACTTAATGAGCAGTTCACATATTTTGTTCAGATATTTCAAATCCAATATATTTTTTTTTTCTCTTCTATTAAGTGTTTGCCTTCAGGCCCTTTTTATTGCATCCTTTTCAAAACTTGCTCCAGAGACAGAATTATTAATTTCCTCCTAGGCTTCTATATAGCATTCAATACTACAACGCTTCACAAACCATTAATGAAGTTATTTTCACATCACCCTGATGAAATGAAGAGGAATTATTGTCCTCATTTGACAGATGGA
Source organism: Ceyx melanurus (assembly GCA_024611195.1). Lineage (NCBI taxonomy): Eukaryota > Metazoa > Chordata > Aves > Coraciiformes > Alcedinidae > Ceyx > Ceyx melanurus. Next base: position 106,565 of record JANHGL010010480.1, on the reverse strand, counting down.
GGCTGGGACACAGTAATTCAAGGTTGAAAGTACCTATTAATTTGGGAACCCTGTCTAAGGCTGGGCTCCCAACCTTTTTCAGGGTATTTGCCATGCAGTAGTAAGCTGAAAGCACAGCTCCCTCTGAAGCCAGCTGCGTTGTGAGTGAGCAGCACGTTGAGCAGCACTGAGCCCGGGTTCAAGTTGAGCATGGAGCACACGAGGAGCACACAGCTGAGACATGACCTTGTGTGGGAAGCTTCCTTATGAGAAACTTGCCCCTTATCTGTCTTGTGGCCAAAGCAGATGTAGGCTCCACACTCTTCAGGCAACTTTTAACTACCTTAAGTAGGAGACTGTCTTTTTTTCCCCTTTTTTTTCCTTGCTGCTGACAGAATCCTGAGCCTCAGCAATGCAGGGGGCAGCCCCCCTCAGTGCCTGGCATTGGCCTCCAGCCCGGCGCCCATCCACCCCGCTCACCAGTCCATGCCCTGCACTGCAAGAGCAGTCACCCCGTGGCACTCGGGCACTGACTTGTTTCCTGTGTCAGCAAGTGACAGGCTCTTGCTCTGACGCTGATCCCAGCAACTGAAGTCTGGGGTGTGTCAATGGAGAGAACTGCAGAGTACTAATGAGCTGGTGAGTGTCCTGGCATACAATGGCTCTGCGTGTGCTTGTGTGCAGATGTGGTCTGAACAGTGCTGCTGCTGCTTAACTGTACTGATTTCCCTCACCATTCCCCAGCTCTTGTCACTTGTCTTATACCTAGATGCCAAACATTGTAGGGTAAGGGCTATTATGTTTTTCTGGTATATAACTTAGTACGGTGTGGTCTTGATTAAGGGACCTCAGCTGCTCTGACAGAGTCCCTATTCATTCACGTGTCATCATCTAAATAAAAAGAAAAAAGTGTCTTTCAACTACTTTACTGAAATATTTGCTATATGGACTGTCTCTGTGGACCTCAGAGATGGTGATCACTGACAGTTGGCTATGTGTATTTCCTACCTAGAATATTGTAGGGAGAATTTCAATTTGTTCACTAACTTTTGTTTGTCTTAAGTGAATTTAATGTGTTTTATACTTTTCAATTTACTAAAGTGCTCGTAGTTTATTAAAACAGAACATTAAATTGACCTGTATACCTGTATCACAGGATTGTTGTAAGGATTAATAATTAGATAATGTTTGTAAAGCACTTTTTATAAATGAAAAGTGCTATAAAGTGCTAAGTATTATTATTGCAGCATGATAGAGATCACAAAACACAAGTGAATTAGCTCTGGGTTTAATCCTTATAAGGCAAAGCATACCAGGGGCAAAATAACATTACAGTTATTTTTCTTACATCCAGCACTTCATTAACTACCACACAGGGTTATATAACTCTGTGAGAGTCTAACTTTGTAAAGTTCATAATCATAGCAGGAAAAGTTCTCACGGGTTTTTCAGGCAAGACTTATATGTGCAGCCTGTAAGGTCACCCAGAGTTCCTCCAGCTACGCAGTGTTTGTCCCTGCAGTTGCAGTAGGGACATCACTGCCCACTTTGGCTCTCTCCATGTTAACCCCTGTTGCAGGAGTGCCTCTGTCTGGGTTAGATAACACATCACTACATACAGGTCTGCACTGTGTGAAGTGGCCTAATGCCTTGGAATGAACACAGACATCTATTTGTTCTCAGGATTGTACTATGCTTTTCTCACCAGCTCTTTTTCACAGTCTCAGTCACTCCTCAATTTCTGCTTTTCCTCTAAATTTTTACTGAAGATGTGAAAAAGATACACCCCAGCAAATCTATCACTTGTTTTCTGGCTCCAGTCAAGTCTTTAACATCTCTGAGAAAGTCAGTCAGCACTTTTCTCTCCTCTTCAATTCTCACTTATTGCTTATGTTGCTGCAGGTGGCCCATTGCTACTGCTGCAATTACTGCTTTTCCTGAGGATGCCATTACCACAGAATATTTTCTCAAGTCCAGTTCTGATGGTGCCTGTTTTCTGCCCCATTCTCTGGAGGGCAGTCTTAAGCTAAAACCTCGAGAAGTAGCATTTGATACTTGGTGTAGCTACCTGCTGTGTTCTGAAAAGAGGAATGTTAAGGGGCTTCCTTGAAGAAGTGATGTGCCAAAACTTTGGAAGAGAGTCCATTAAGAAAAAGTATGTGCCTCTTCCAATTGGAATTAACTTCTCCTACACAGTTTGATTCTTTTTATGTATTTGTGGGGTTTTTGTGATTTATTTTTTTTTGGTTGGTTGTTTTGGTTGTTTTGTTTTGTTTAGTTTTCCAATGGGGATGGGGTGCTTCTTGTTTGTTTTTCCTTCCTTCACTTCCTTCTATAGAACTCTCTGTAAACAGCCTCTTAAATCCTGAGTGCTGGTATGTGGAGTAGCTCTACAATTCCTTCTTAAATTTACACTGGCCACTCTGAATGAAGCAGTCTTCTGTATTATCTTTAAAAAAAAAAAAACAAACAACCCCAAAATGTGCACCAAGGCACCATGTCACATCCAAACTACTGGGGTGAGTGTAGCACATTTGTTTGCTTCTGAAACATGCAGAATGTATAGGAAAATGTCAGGTCTTATATAGTGTGTGCTGAAGAGAAACCAGTTACCTTGAGCACCAAGTACATTGGTGCTTGTCAGGGGGACAATTTCTGGACCCCTCAGTGACGTGTTTGTCAGGATGGAACTGCAGCTCACAGAGCAACTCTGCAAAGCATCTGTGCTGGGAGAGGCCTGCAGAGCTCACAAGATCATGGCTTCTTATCCACCTTGTCTTTAGACATCCTCAACATACCTCAGTTCAGGTAGTCTGTGGAAGGTGACATTGGGGTCCTCTGTATGAAGGGGCAGAAGCTGACCGTGGTACACACAGGTACCACATGCACTAGAACAGAGGCTGGAGAGAACCACAGCCCTGTGACTCACCCTGGCCCCAGGCACACTGGGATGTGCAGGGGGCACAGCTGAGGCTGCCCTGTGGCACTCGCCATTGAGGCAACAGTGTTGGCCCTTTTGTGGGAAGTGAGGTAAGCAGAGGTGGACTCCAAGCACAGCCCAGTGCCTCTTGTGCATGCTGGTACTGGCAACTTTGGGAGGTAAATGTGAGAGGTGCTAGAATGAAAATGGAGATGAACAGGCAAAATACTTGATTTAAGGACCTACTGATGTGTTCCTATTGTACTGGTGGTTTTGTGCAGCAGCAGGATTTCTGTGTGGGTAACACAATGCAGAGAGGTAAGTCCCTGTCTGTAAAGGAAAGGGAAGCTCCACCTTAACCAAATTAAAACCAGCTGACTCCAAAAACCAACAGCATGGGGAGGGGATTATTTATAGTCAAGCCAGCAAGGGGGGCATTATTTATAGCCAAAGCTGGGAGCAAGGCAACAGGTGGTGTGGAGCACTTGGGTCAGACAAAGACATCTGCTAGGAATGTCAGCAATACAAAGGTAACCCTGTATCTAGTGGTAAATGATAGGACAGAAATTACAGGTGACCTGGAGGAAGAAAGGTTGCAGAGGCATATTTGAGGGAAGCAACAACATGTCAGACAAGAATTAACTAAAAGTAGGCATGCTGCCAAAAAAAAAAAATCTATGTATACCAGTGAGAGACTTAAAAGTCAAAAGTAGGTGAACTAGGTGCCTGGGAATGGGAGAGGACTGACCTTCACAGAGGAAGTGCAACTCAAACTGTTGATACAAATTCAATATTGTAGTACATAATTATTAGCTGGACAGCATAGATCAGATGCTGGAGTGTTTCAGTACCTGGCTATAAATGATGTAGAACAGACCAGTCATGAGGATGGGGTATAGCTTTCTGTGGCCCAACCAGCTAATATTTCTCCATGAAGAGGCATCCTAACTTGACAGGGAACTGCTGTTCTTCTAGTACAGGGTTTTGTTTTAGAAATATCCTGACCTTTATGTAAGTTCTTTAGTGTGGAGATATTTTTTAATCAGAAGAAATTTCACAAAAAATAATGGTAGGTTTATATTACTCAATGCTTCAATTAAATTATGTTGAAGACCTTATTCTTGTTCTTGCTAATGGTGCTTGCTGTTATTCTGACATAATGTTGAATGAATAGAGACCTGCTACTGGAGTGTAAAGAAGGATTAGTGTAAATGAAAATTGTTCCCTGCCTGCACAGTTGTGAAGAATATCAGAGGTACTATTTACCCATCTATGAAATGGTTTTATGTGACAACAGGGCAAGGTTCAAAGAAGCAGTTTCTTGACAATTCAGATGATTATACCAAAGATCAGCTTGTTCTTCAGACAGGCAAAAAGGGAGAGCTCTCAGTCATATGTGAATTGCCTCAAGATATCTATCTGTACTTGGTAATAGTGGTCACAGTAGTGGTCACAAGGTAATTAGGTTTCATGTCTTTGGGAGAGAGCAGCACTGGGGATCCACTGCTGGACTGCTTAAAGCTGGAATGTGCTTTGGGATGTTTGCAGAGTCCAAAGCAAATTTGATGGGCTAGAAAAATCATAGTATCATAGAATGTTAGGGGTTGGAAGTGACCTCTAATTTCTCATGCTGTCTTGTGTTCTGGCCATATTTTATTTAAAAAATAAATGAATGAAGAAATGTAAATTTAGAAGAAACCTAGAGATAGTACAAGAAAGACTTTACTGTAGGAGAGACTTGGGCTTTTAATTCAAAATTGGGAAAGGTGCAAAATAAGGAACTCTCAAAAGGAGAAGAACGTTTAGGAGCGGATCTGGAATGACTTGATAAGCAAGAAATACAGAACTCATCAAATGAAAGTTCATGCATCTCATAATTAGCATATAGAACTCATTGCCATAAGATATCATAGGAGCCAAGAACTTAAGAGGATTGAAAAAGATCATACATTTATATGGGCAATGAGAAAATCTAAATTATATTGAGTAGAATGAAAACATTAATAAAGATGTCACACTTAATGCTTGTGGGCAGGAACTAAACACATGTGGATGGCATTCCAAGGAAACTCCATGCTTGAGATGGATTTATTCCATCCCTTATTTTTACTTTCCTTAGGAGCAATAAGTACCAGTGTCACTCTCTGTTCCCTTGTATTTATGCTTGTGTTGGAGGGGAGAAGAGGGTGCCCCAAGAATATGCTCCTATTCAGTGCTTCTCAAGAGGAAATAACCTCTAGAAAATTCTAGAGAACACAAGCAAAGTAGCCTTGCTGTAGCTGGCACAGGGCCTGGCTCCATAGTGGTAGGAAGACCTGGTCAAGTTACCCATTTCTCTTGGCCTCCCACAGCTGAGCCAGGAGTGAATTCTGTGCAACACAGAGTTCTAGATGATTGTCTACAAACTAAATGTATTTTTTTCCTCAACTTCTCCTTCAGAGTGAGTTTATCATTGGAAGTCATGGATCATTATTTGTACTCAAAGCCAGTGGTTCCTTGTATGTAATCTGCTTCATATTGGCACTCTGCAGGTCACAGGTTGTGAGTGGTTTGTAAGTGGCAGTGCATGGTAGGTCTGTTGCCTGGTGGTCTTCATCCAGCCACCAGGCTGCCAGGTGAGCCAGCACAGCAGATGTGCCTTCCACCCCTACCCTCCATCAGACTGGGACCCCATCTAGCCACATGGCAGTCTCCTCCCACAGCTTCTCTTCTGCATTAAGTGACAGAAAAATTTAGGAATTGCTTTCCCAAGCCAATTAAAAATGGCAGTAGGTTGCTGCTGCTGTTCTGCCATTTTCCAAAGGTATTGGAGTTAATCCTGTCTTGCTGTTGCTTGACCACTTTGTTGCTGCTGTAGCCACTTGCAGGCACTAAATTAATCTGAATGGAAATACAGGCAAAAAAAGCACAGTAGCCACACTGTATTTATCATGAATTTGAGAAGGAAGAAGAAACTGCTTCAGCACTGCCTCCTTTTCATACCTCATATCTCTAAAAGTAGCCAGTTAATTACATTCCATGGTTATTGCTATTGTAATATGTGTTTATTTGAAGTGCAAAGATAATCATCGATTGTACGCTCTTGACTACACTATTAATGCTTTCAATACCCACATTGTGTTTACATTTTGCTTTATAACTAACACTTAGCCATGGTGGTTTTAACGTGCAGTGATTCAGTGAATACTGTCTCTGTGCAGTGCCCTTGCCATTGCATTCTGCGGTATTAAGTGTTGTTTTCCTAGGAAGGTCTTGAAATGTGGGGCATTATGTATGAGTTATGCTAATTTGTTAGGGCAATGAATACATTAATTTCATTAGTAAATGGCCTCAAAGCAATAATTACCAGTGTAGGTGTGTCAGAAATGATCATATTCAGTTTTGCCAGTTAATTATTAAGATTTTGTTCTAAGGGACCCAGATTTGACATCCAGCTTCAATTTAGCCATAAATAAAAGTCTGAAGTATATCAGGCTGAAGAAATCTAGCGAAGAACTTGTTTTGCTTTTAGAAATTTCTACATTTTGTCTAATTGTGACTGCCAATAAGATGCCAAAATAATTAGTGTCAGTGACATGAGGTTTATCCAGTACCCCCAAAAAGGCCCATCAGCATGGAAATGGCCACTGCTCGTTCCTCATGCCTCGCTTTACGTTACAGAATGCTGGATTATTCAGTGGAGTATTGCTTGCTGGTGCAGCATTAAATTTGAAATGGCTGCAGTTTATCTTTAAAGCTGAAGGGTGCTTTTTAATGGAGTTTACTTCTAATGTCCTCATTAGGTTTCTAAGTTATATCCATGCACTTCTTGAACTTTACATGGCTAACTCCATAAAGGAGACAAACGGAGGCTCCTGTGCACCTGGATTACTTTCCATAGATGTGACTCTATTTTTTAATATATGAAAAATATATATGTGGTATATGGAACCAAAGGCCATAGGGATCCCCTCCTTGGACATGGATAAGAGCAGGTCAAAGCAGCTTGTTGAGATCTGAAATCTATTTTATGTTGGATGCAGGACCCACCCGAGTGCTTCAGGTTTAGAGCAGAGGGCATCATTAGTCCAGTCCAGTAGGTTCAGACCCTGCAGAGTTTGCTCCCTGACCTCATTTCATCATCTGAAGCAGAGTCAGTGAGTAATGATATCACATCCAGCTGCTTAGATTTACAGATACAAAAACTGGGTGTCTAATTGTGGCTTTCTTCTTGTGCATGATTGATAATTTTCCATTAGTTTAAGCTGATACTCCTTTTGCCTCGGGGCAGATACCAGCAAATGCAACTGATCTCACATTGGGTTTGGCTTGTAGCTGGGCAGCCTGGTTATTTTGCCTTCTTTCTGGACAAGCTCCTGAGAAACCTAACCACAAAAGGAAAAATGAGTACTGTGCTATTACTACAGCAATTGCCAGCATACCCACTTCTCTTGCTGGATGACTTTGCTGCTCCAATTTAGGGAGTCAGAAGCCAAGGGAATGAGATCCTTTCTGTTTCAGACTGTGCCATTTTCCCAAGATACTGGAAGGAAAATGAATCTTCCTTGTATTTCTTAAATAATTATGTGAAATGTATTGACAGTATTCAAACAAATCTAGAGTGGCACAAATCTATCAGAGTAATTTAGGAATACTGTTCACTGCAGAGATTCTGGAATATGTAGCAAAATGTAGACAAAATCCCTTCTCAAATTTTATTCCCCGGAGATAAATCCCCTGGGCAATCAAGTTTTGGGAAAAGCTGTCAGTAGCAAAGAATTTTTTTTCCTCCACATGATTAAACGTTTTAGTCATTCAGGGAATAGGTTGCCAGCAAGTCTGTTGCTTACTTGCATATTCTCATTTTTTTTCCATTAGTATTATATTTAAACATTTAAGGATTGGTTTCATATTTATTGCAGAGTTTAATGAAAGTTTAGTGATGTAAGGGAGCTGGTTGCAAAGAGGTGTCCCACTAGAAACTCATTTACTTACAGAAACAAATGCTAAGTAAAATAAACAGCTTGGCTTTCTACTGACATTTAATAGCCACCTTAAGGGAAAGGTGGGGAGGGGGTTTTGTTGCCATGTGGGTTTAATTCATGAACTTCCACTCAGCGTGCTCAAAGGCAATACGGTAGTTGAGCCAACTTTCTCTGTTAAAGCACAAAAATAGAGACTTTTTTTTTTTTACCAAATACAGGGGATCAACTGCAGCTGCAAAGAGGAAATTTAGAATTATCATCATACCAGTATCAGAAGGTCCTTTATATTTATAGCTTCATAAAAGTTCACAGCTAGAGTATTTGCTGCCAACTCATAAAAGAACTAATGAAAATTTCTGCAGATTTTTTTTTTCGTGGACAGTGATTTCTTAATCCCCTAAATCCTGATGAATTCTTATATTCAAAACATTTGTAAAAGAGGAGGGAAAACGAGTTCTTTTTGCTTTAATAAGTCAGACTTAAACTTGCTATGGGACTTACTGTTCTACAGTTTAACTTGGGTAATATTTCCATGATCTGAGTGTATCCATTAACACCAAGAAGATTGCTTGTGACAGTGTTATTCAATGTAAAAGAAGTTAGAACATTTGGTTGCCTTTGGGAAGGTAAATTGCTGTATTGTTTGGATAAACTTTACTATTTGATTTATAATCATAACAACGATTATTGCTTCGGCATTAAAAAAAAAAATGTAATTAAGCAATAAGTTTCTTTCAGATAAGTAGTATTCAGCAGTAATGGAAACCTTGTGTTTTAATGTACCTCAAAGGGTGTTGTAACTCAGTAATTCACAGGTTCTCTGAGCTTTTGTGACTAAAAGCAGAAAGCTTCTTTTATTTACATTCCTAAAACTATGAAAATTATATCAATGTGTTTTTCTTCAGCTGCTATGGAAAAAAAAATCCTGGAAGAAAAGCTAGTGATAGTCATGAGTTAGGTGAATATTTATCAAATCTGAGGATAATATAAGTTCTGATTATTTTTCTAGTTATTGATCTTCCCCCCCACCCCTTCCATTACTGTTGTTTTTTAATGTCAAGGCTGCTCTAAATTTGTCACTTGTAAGTTACTGCTCTGTCCCTCCTTCCCTGCAACTTCATCTCAGGGGAGAGAGCTGCTCCCAAGAACAGCATAGATTTTTAAAGTTTCACTTGGAAGTATCTTTGAAACTATGTAGGGAGAAATGTTCCGGATTATAATAAGAGAAGGGGGTCACCTGGTGCCACAATATGTTTCAAAACCAGAATGTTTTCAGCCCTGTTGCTTTAAGAGGATTTACTTCTCAGAAAGAGGAGTTTCCTTAATCAAAGGAGCTGAACTGGAGTCATAGTGTCACTCTAGTTTTCCATCTAAATATACATTCCTTTAGAAGTAAAGTGACGTGCATAGGTGTGGCACTGGTAACTAGGAGAAAATCACAACACATTCTGAAGCTCTGTAAAAAGCAAAGTCATTTAGGAATCATTTGTGAGCAGAGTGAGGAGGAGAAAAGAGTGGGAAGTGTTGGGGGAAAAAAGGATCCATTATTTTTACTGTGCTGGTTTTTCAACTTTCTGAGCTTGTGAATAAGGGCAGTGTTTGTATTCTTTTCATCTGTGTAGTTGTGAAAACTTGCGAGAAAACTTGCCATATTTTTTCTAGTGAAGAGTCATAGTGCAGTGAAAAATGACCTCTTTCAGAGCTCTGTCTGAGATGCACCTGTCAGAGCTGAGCCATTCAGGGTGTCCCCTCAGCCCAAGCCATTCCATCATTCTGCATGCACTGTGCCTCAAGCTGTGAAGCTATTTGTTGAACTAGGCCATGGTACTGTTTGACTGAGAGGAAGACAAATGTTCTATATTATCCTTAATTTCCATATAATTGTTATAATCTTTGCTTTATAATAAATGTGTAAAAGTGCCCCGAGGGTGCCTTTTTGTTTGGAATTGTAGGTGTCTCATTTAGAGTCCAAGCAAGGTGGAAATGTTCAGTTCTGCTTTTTCTTCCTCTCACGTGAATGCTTCACAAGGTGCACTCCAAAAATAAAATAAGCAGCCGTTCTCAGTGCAGCAGCCTAGCTCCACATTGAAAGCATGGGAGACTGTGCTTTCCATCCAGCTCATCCTGAATATGTTCAGCAAATCAGATCAGGACAAGCTGCAGCTTTGGCTGGAGAGATTGCTCCTGCCAACTCCACAAAACATGTAGCTGTTCCTGGGCTCCTATATTTGAATTTATAAGGAACTGAGGAGAGATAGAAGAAGGAATATCTTACCTGCAACTCACCACTGCTTCCTGTCTTGTATCTTGACTCTTGTTTGTTCCAAAAGGCTAAACAACTAGTCTTACATAAAGAAAATTTCCATCTCCAGAACTTACAAAGGGTCCAGATTTATGAGAAAACACAGAGGAGTGTTATATGGAGTCCTTTCAGTTTGGCACTCTACCTGGGTGTTCTATGCCCAGTTAATGATGGCTTGTCTCAGTTCCCAGCAGCCACCTGCCTGCAGCCTTCACTCTTGGACTCTTGAATTCACAGGGGCATTGTGAGTTGTGTCTTAGTTCAGGGGTGGCTATTGATGGATCCACCCCATCTGCACACCTCAACTTCAGTCCCACAGATCTGCTAAGGTGAGGACTCCCTTGGAAGTACCCAGCCAAAGAGCACAATTTGACACAGTTCCTCCACACCAGTCTAATAGGAGTTAGATATTTAACAGAGTATAAAGTGAGAAGAGGCTGAAAGTAAGTCTTAGAGACTTTCTCTGTTTGGCTCTCCAGAAGTTAGAATAATGACAACCTATCTGCAGAGTTTAGTGAAGCATCATAGTTCCACTGTAAAACATCTGTGGGGTGCCATAAAAAAACCTATAGAAAGTGTAGCATTGTATAATACACTTCCATAAGTGTGTGCTTGTTTGTTTTTAATGGGAGGTGTTACAGTTGCTGAAATTAGTGAGGTGGGAGGGTTGTATGTGTGTGCCTAGCAGAACAGAGAAAGATGGAAACTTAGGATAGTTCTTTTACAAGTTGTTTTCAAGCCTAAAATAGAGGCTTGTCTTCAGGGGGAAAACAAGCATCCTGATTTCTCCAGATGTTAATGTTTAGTTTCCTGATCCCTTCAATAACAAGCCCAGTGAAAAAGGAAAAGTCATATGAATACATTTTTTGACATTTTGTTTATTAGCATTTTATCTAGGCTAGTAGTAAATGAATAGACTTGTCAGCAGAAATCTCTTGGTGAAGCAAATAAAGAATCTTAATAGGCAGGGAGAACAGAACTAACGGCAAATTGCTCACAAAGAGCTCTAATTTATTGGTTTCTTTTTCACAAAGATTCTGTTCTGGATTCTGGCTTTGCCAGAAGAAACAGCTGAATGATGACATGGATGCTCAGAAAGAAACTGTGCTGTCTGGTAGGAAAGGGGAAGGCTTGAGGAAAAAGTCTACTTTTTACAGTTTCTTCAAAATACTTCATACCACACAGTGAAAGGTTTTTTTTAGTTTGAGTTGTTGGTTTCAGTGAACTGGCCAAGTCTGCATTGGTAGAAGTGCTGTGATGCCCGATTCCTCTTGTAAAAGGACTGACTGCAGGAAAAGAACAAGCGAGGCTTTGCTGGGTCTGTGTTGTGCAAATGATACGAGACCAGGGTTCAAGATAATGCTGCTTCATGGGACTGCTTCTGGCCTGCAGTACACCCCTGCACTCACTGGTACTACTGGCACACTGCTCCTGGGGCCAGTAGAGTTACTGGGAGGTCTGACACTGCCTCATTTCCACCCCACTCTCTCCCAAACAACTGAAGCTGCAAATTCCAAGGTTAAAACTGTAAAAGTTTGGGGTATGCTTAGTAGTTACAAACTCAACATTGTCTATTTTGTTGCTGGCTATGTAGTAAACAGCAGTCACAAATATAGAACATACAACTGAATGAAGTTGTGCAATTAGTAGAAGTAAGTGTTGCATACACTGCATTCCTGCCAAATCCCTTGGTGCAATGGAGCCTGTGTCTGTGGGACTCCAGGCACACGGGCACAAGGAGCTGTCATGTGTCACATTACATTCGAAGTAGCTGTAGACTCTTTCTCAACACAAGTCATTATTTGCCAAGATTACTAAAACTTTTCTGACCCAACCCATTCAGCCTTCAGTTTTATGTTGGTGGTATCAGAGAAAGTGCTGTGTTTTCAAAAAAGTAATTGCTGAGTGACCTCACAGGGCAACTTCATCCTCTTATTTGTTCCCTTGCCTTGGACAAGCAGAAAGGTGCAGAATGTAAAGATGCATCCTTAAAAGTGCTCGAAGTCAAGATGGAAAAAGGTGGAGAGATAGGGAGTGAAGCAGAATAAGGAGTCGAATAATTTTATGGAGATAATTTGTTTCTTTAATTAATTAAATTTTCTTTTGCAGTGTTAAACTAATTCTCTGAGCCTCTGTTATTATCACCTGACCTTGTCAGAATGTCATTCTGAAGTATACAAAAACCCAAACCCAAACCAAGCAAAAAAAACCAAAACAAATAAAAACCCAAACAAATTTATAAAACAACCAAAACCAAACAAAAAACCTAAGGAAGAGAAAAATACTGAACCATGGTGGTCTAGAAGTTGTAATATGTTTAATGTGATGCTTTATTGCTATTTTAATGGATTGCCCTGTTGGAAGCACTCCTGTCTTTCCAGTGGAAGGACGACTGAACGAACAGATGAAACCACGTAAAGGTAGTAAGACAGTAGAATGGGTTTGCTTACGTAGACTAATTACATGTTGCTTGTTTTTCTTTCTCCTCTATGTTCCTAAAATGAATTCCTTCCATAAATCCACTACAGTAACTTCTGTTCCAATAAAAGCTTGTCAGGCTTTCTCTGCTGCTGCAGAAACAACCTTAGAAAACAAAACAACTGTTGTAGCAGTTCAGGAAATGAACTTGTAGTTTCTCCCACATTTCACATTTTCTTTGTCCCAGACTGACAGAAGAAAGACAGGACTCCCAGGCTGTGGTTTAACATGGCTGTAACTTTACATAATGTTTCAAGGAACTATCTGACAATAATTCATCCAGCACAGGTCATCCATCCTATTGTAATCCACTTTGCACAGGGCCCCTGTCAGCTCTCTACCCCATTAACCAGGCACAGCACCATTGCTCAAACTTCACTGCTCTCCCCTCATGCAAGGCAGGGGGAATTGACTCCTCACTGTTTGGGAGATTCAGAGCTTCAGCCCATTCTTCACCAACTCCTTTTATTAGTAAGTGCTTTCCCCTGTGCCACTGCAATTTTAACTTTTTTAATGGTCAAGAAGCCCTTTTGAAAAATTCTTTGCAAACGGGAATTTGCTGAATTGCAACTTTCTGTTTCTCAAGCTCTGAAGAGGAAAGAAAGGGTAAGATAAAATGTTTGTCACATTTGCTCACCATGAAGATGCTTCTCATCTGAGGTCAGCAGAGACCATGTGATGTGCATGGGAAGGTTCTGAACTGCACTACTTTTACTATGCTAAAGCTGCTCTAGCTTTTTTACAGTCAGTTTTCTGGATGGAAACTGGAGGCAGGAGGAAAAGTTTCATAAAGTGCTTTGATTTAGTGGGGGCAGGCAGGAGGAGAATAGGGAAGAAGGGAAGAGGAAGGGAAAAAAGACTTTAAGAGCTACAACACAGTGTAGTCACAGTCTCCTGACACAAGCTCCTCTGTTAAGCCATAATATGAGAACAGAGTAAGTTCTAGTACCTTGTAGTACCAGTTTTAAAGGTGCCAAAAACTTTTCCAGCACAGACAAAACTTCTCCCTCTCTCAGGCTGCCAGAAGTGGGTTATAACTTACTAGAGTTCCTTGCATACAACTTTGAAGGCTGGATAGCTTGTAAACAAGTATGTTTGGTGGTTTTTTGTTGTTGGTTGGTTGTTTTTTTTCTAAATAAGACATTAGCTTTATGAAAACTAATGTGAAAGGCATGAACATCAAATTAATTTCATACATAGGGTGATGAAACATTTAGTTCCTCTCAATAAGCCAATATCTAATAATTTAATTAAAAATACAGTTTTACAGTCCCCTGATTCTCTGTTGATTCTCTATGAAGGAAAAGAAAAATGTGAATATATTAAAATTTTGTATTCTTCTGCCTGCACAGGTGTTTTGGTGTAAAATATATAAAACATATACAAGAAGTTGACTTCTCAACATTATTTCATCAGATGATCTTAATTTTTTGCATATACTTTCAAGCTGTGCTATTTGCTTATTCAAGACTGAATACATAGCTTAACAGTGCTTCAGTTTCTGTGTTGGTTTTTTAATTGTTATTACTGTTATTTTTACTTAGGAGAATCTAAGAAACAAGTATTTCCAAAAATATTTCCTTGTCTCTTCAGGTTTTTTCTCTCCTCTCTTTAACCAGGGGATATTTCACTGACTGTTCTAAAATGTTCTGTAGTATTGTGATGATTTGTACATATATTGGACGTTTCTTCCAGGCAAGTAAAGTAGATTTCTTTAATGAGAATAGCATGGTTTTAATTTTAATGGCACAGCAGACAAGACAGGGACAGATTACCATTAGAAATAGGTGAGGGGGGAGGAAAAAAGACTTCTGACAGGTAAGACTGCCAGCAACACAGTTGCTATGATTTCAATTACCCAGCTGGAGAGGTTGCACTGGAAGAGATGCTGTACTGGAGATCTGCTGAGGACCTGTGAGGGTTAATCATTTGGTAGTTGAGAATTAGTGAATTACCAGTCCTTCCTGCTACAGTATAAACAGCCTGGCAGGCAGATTTCATGTTTCTGTTCCCTGTTTTTCTCTTCCCTTAATCTTGCCACAATTAATTGACTCAAAGCCTAGACAGGAATGAAGCACCCCTGTTTTTTTCACTGTACACACGTGGATGTGATGAGTGCATCTGAACCGTGATGCTGTCCCCTCACTTATCAGAACTGCCTTTGTTGGTGATCAGAGTCTGTCCATAGCAGTCTTTGGGTGCCTGTTAGAACCTGTGCCATGCTCAGGTGCTCTCTTGGCTTTCTCCACATGAACTAGAGGCAGTAGATGGTGGGTTCTCCTGTCTGTAGCATCCTGAGACAATAAGCACAATCCAGCAGAGAAGCTTAACCACTTCTTTTTGTTTTAATATCAGTAACATTCTGTAATTCCATTACTTGACTCTTTGTACTCCTTGCATTTCATTCTTACAATCCCTGGGCACAAAGCTTGAGGGACTAGATTGTCACTGTGTCTGGGGCTCCATGGCTCAGTCTCTCTGCTCTGTTCCCAAGTTGCTGAACTGAAATGCTCACTACTCAGGTGTTCAGAAATCCATGCTTCTGAAAATGCTACACATGTGACTGCAGACACACTGCACACTGCCTGCTGTGCGCTGCAGTTTAGGTGGCTGTTCTTTCCACTTGATCTTCAGTATCACATTATGTTGTACAATGAAAGCCAGACTGTATTTTGTCCTACCTAAGTAAAAATTAAAGTCACCACCTGTTGCCTGTATCAGTGGTTTGTGCAGGACTGTGGACAGCAGAAGAGAGCTTTGGCAGCTCTGTGTAATGATGCCTCACAACACAGACCTACCAGATTTGGTGCTTTTCCTTGCCCTCAGGAGTCAGACTCTGCGAATAGGCTCTTAAACAGTGAGTGGGAAATGGAAAGATGCCCTAATTTCTTAATTCTTCTATGTGAATGATGTAGGTCACACGTAAAATCTTTTTTATGACCTGCAATATTGTGATTGTATCTATTTCAGAGCTCATTAAGTTTTGATAACTAAGGTGCTTTAATGGCACACTGTACTCTGGGGCTTTTTCTTCAATACGCTTAAATGTATGTTTAACATGATGATGTTTTACATGTATAGTTCAAATGGCAAATAATGGAAAGAAAATATAACTATTTTCAAGCAAAGACTTGGGGACTATTGTCACATTAAAGTCAGGTTTAAAATACTTTTTAATTGAGCTTCTGTTTTGTCTATAATGCCTGCTCTCTAAAATTGTACCTTAAAAATGTCCCACGAGTTTTTCTTCCCCTAGCTTGTTATGCAATGTTATTTTCAATTCAGTCTCAATTACTTGTGTCAGGGTAGTTTTCTGACCCCAACATCCAAAATCATATAGTTTATGATATGGCTAGGAATTCTAACAGGAATTGGTATGCAGGACAAGGTTGGGTTTTTCAAAACCCTTCTACTAAATAAAGACTGTGATTAAATGTTTTAGGTCTATACTGTCTGCAGTATGGAACTCTGGAATTAAGGAGAGCTGTAAAACATAAAAACTTCAGACTGTATATGATTATTTGTATTAAATTGAAGAAAATTATATTGCTCAACGAGAGTTTTCCAGCTCTAAAGCAAGATTTGTTGTGTTTCTCTTCTTTCTTTATTTTTACATGTGGGATACTGGCTATGGAGGGAAGCATGGAGTACTGCTCTGGCCTTTCCTTTCATCTCTGGATAGAGAGGGATTTGTAAATTGGACAAAGGTCAGTAGGGAATAGAGTTTAGTTGGTGATGTCAGACAAGTTCTTCTCTAGATCATACGGCCACTGTGCAGTTGGCAAAAGTATGGTAATAGGCTGTGGTCTGTCAGTTTAATGAGATATCGAGGGGGATCAGAAGGATTGAGAGAGGTTTTTAGTATCCACTGCAGTGCTGTGCAAAAATCTCTCAGAAAAAGGGAGATACTTTAATTATAGCCCTGAAAGGGAAACGTGGCTTATTCTGTGGAGCTCTGCTCTGAACTGAGGTCTGTGGTGGGCACTGTTTTGAGATACCCAAATGCAGGAGTTCATTCTGATCATTCTGGAGAAGTCAGAATGCAACATTTTCATCACACTAATTTCTATCCAAGTGCAGGGAAAAGCTAGAAAAGCCATGTGGATTCCAGTGTGCCTGGTCAGGTTCAGGAGCCACTCCAGTGCATTCAGAGTGTTTGAACTACAGGTGAAGGCTGCCATTCTGGGAACTATAATGTTACCAACAGACTCTCTCCAGACACCAGGGGAAAAATGGGAAAACTGTAGAGCTGTGTTGGTTTGCAGAACCTTGTGACCATCTACTCATAAGCAGGTAGACAGAGCCTTTTTGTGATGATAATTTGCAGATTGTAAATTATTCACACAAGTATCGAATGTACTTTATATCTTCTCAGATTGTCCAACAGCTTTGCAACATTGTGAAAATACCTTTTTTTTTTTTTTTTAATTTCACTGAGAGTAATTCCAATAAGATATTCTTGGTTTTATACACGTCCTTTGAAAATATGAATTTTTCAGAGTCTGAGAAGTTTTTACCCAGTTGGTTAGTCACTTAGATCATGGGGCATTTTTTCCAGTCCTGGACTATGAAAGCTTGATTCCTAGAGTGACTATTTTATGTCAGGTGGGAAGCATCTGTTTGTCCTAATCTCTCATTTGGTGAATATTTGTCACTGAATTCATTCCTTGTACGGATTTTATGGACAACTAAAGTAACAGCTACAAATGAAGCCACAAAAAGTTAGAGAAAAAATGATTTGTAAAGTTTTGAAATCTTAATTAAAGGCATGTTAGGTTATGAAATATGTGTACAGTGTATTGTGTGACAGCCAGGCTGTTGGTCCAGTGCTCTGGATACAGCTCTGTGTGTGCTGGTTATAGCCTCCTCTGCATGCAGGTCACTGGGTGTGTGCACACAAACCATCTCCATGCTGCATCTTCCTGTTACGTGTATCATGTAGGAATTTGTACTGCCATTGACTTTCAAAGTGGACATTGTTGTCCTACCCTTAATTACAAGGACCTAGGAACTGCAAATCTTCATCTCATTTCTCCTAAAGCTCTTAGGCGAGAGTTTTTCTTTCTTTTCTTGCAAAATGACTGCAAGTACAGAGAGATTTGAATGCTTTATCTGCATCATAACTATTCCTTGAGAAGGCTCCCCACATCTTGAAGTCTATAGCTATGGAAAATAAATCCATATTTCGAATATCAATTTTTCTTTTAACCTATTTGTAAATGATTTATTGTAGTGGAAAGTCAGATAATGATAAGATAACACTGTTTAGAGGTCATTAAAGAGTTTTCAGGAAGTTTCTACAAAGGTACTGCTCTTATATTGTCAGTATGATAAGAAAACTAACAATTTATGTCAAAGTTTGCAAAATGTGTTTGTCTGATAAACAGTCTGCTCGAGGGACATCAATCATACTTCCTTCCCAGAGTATATTGTATTTTTCATGAAGTGAACTTCAGTGACTCTGCACACTGGAGTGTTTGGTATCTCAGCATCTTAAGCAGCCTTTGGGCTGCAGAGGCTGCAGCGGTGCCAACGTCCTGCCAGGGACCAACACCCAGGAGCCTTAGCTTCTGCACAGGCCAGGGCTTCTGTGTTCTTCTCCAGCCAGGTGAGAACATCACTGATACAATATCTGTTCCTGGACTTCAGCCATGTTTCTTGTCTCAAAGGGAAGATGTTTCTTTAACATGAAATTTTAGTGTGGAAGATGGTCAGAAGGGAGTCACAATATGAGGCTGTTTATTATAGAGTACAATTCCAAAGAGACATTCTGCATCAATATCATTGGGAAGTACATTTGGCTGAAACCAACTAAAATATAGACTGTATAATCTACATTCTTACTGTTTTTCTTAACATGTGTTCCATCTTATTACAGTATAAATCACTTCTCAATTGCCTTGAGCTGAAACAATGCTTCTGAGCTTGGGTTAAAAGCCTGTAAGTGCCTCTTTACTTGAATAAAGTGAAATCAGGTTACATTAATAGAAGTATTAATTAATTTGCCCTCATTTATTCAGAAGAATTAGCATTATTGGAAAGCCTTTACCATTTTTTAGTATGGTGAAAGTGTGTGCAGCTTTAGTGACAGTTTCATCTGTAACACCCAGTGATGTGTCAGATAGTGTAGAAAATTATTGTCCAATTTGGAAACCTGAGACGTTCCTGTGAAATGCTGTGGGGTGTGTTATAATGAAAATACCAATCCACATTAGCCATGGTTGCCATAAGCAAAAATCTTAATATCTTGGCCAAACCTACTTAAGGCTCATGTAATAAACTCACATTCCTAATTTTATTAGGGATGTGCCAAGTTAAGCACTTTGCTGGCCTTTGGACAGATTTATAGCTTGACTTCTGCTGAATTAGTGTTGACTGACAAGAGGACATTGTTTTATAGGATGCTATTTAAATAAAAACCTGCAGGGTATTTCTGTAATGTTGTCACTTCAAGTTCGAACTGGAAAAAAGAAATGTGTATTAAGGAGGAATCTTCATTAGCTTTCACGAGTTTAATCTAAGGCTGTCAAAAGCTTCCTTATAAGGTAAGACAGTGCAATGCACAGGGACAAACCTCCTCTTTGTTCCAGCTTTTAGTGTGAGAGCAGTCTGTTGGACTTACTGGAAACTGGGGGGGGAAAAAAAGTCCTATTCACTTTTATTTGGCAGAGTCGTGTGTAAAGAACAGTGTGTGATCCTCTTTCCCTGTGAATATCAGAACGGCAACTGATGACTTTCCTGTGACACTTTGCTATGTGTGTATTACTTGTTCCTGGAAAAATACGTTGTCTGGTATTTATTTGTTCATTGGCTGTCCTGGGCCGAGAAACAAGGTGGCGTTTTCATGTGTAAAGCAGCCTGGTTATAGATGAGAAAAATTGTCCTTCCTTTACAAAAGTGTTAGTTGGTGGAACAGTGCTTCCCCTTTATTAAATAAATAACTATTTAAAAGAAAAGAAATGAAGAAAAGTGTATCTTGTAGAGTTGAAATGAGACTCTGTAACGGTTATGACTCAGAGCAAATTATTGACCCAAATATCGATAAAATTAATCTGACCCTTCAATCTTCCTTTGCCATATATTTTTAAGTTTGTGGGAGTTCCATGCAGCCAGAACACCTGTATTAATTTGTATCACTGAGTTGACCATTTGTAAAAGGAGAATTATTCCTGACTTGCTGAGGGACTGAGGGGTACAAGGAATAAATATGACTGAAGTAATTTGTAGACCTTCAGAACTATCATGTGACCAACTGAAAGCCTTACTTTCTCTACAATTAAATTATGAAATATGTGAAGTATAATTAACACCAAAATGGCCTTATTTTGTGCCTAATAAAAAACATGTGATGTAAAGAAACAGCTTCACTGGTGCGAATGTCAAAGGTGGTGATCAGTGTTACAATTTATCAAGAATACATAGAGTTACATGTGAAAGATTACAGAATAGATTTGCTTTAGGAAAAGAGATATTGTACATACTGATTAAAGCCTACGTAAATCAAATATTGGAGATATGCCAGTCATAGTAGCAGTTCCACTCAAGCAATGGATCTCAGCTATGTCTCACTGATTCTCTTAAGCTTTCTGGTAGCTATTACATACTTTCACCCCATCAGCTGCTCAATCCAGCAAGAGGCAAGTGGGAGACTGAAATAATGAGAATTCAGCAACAAAATTGGGATGTGAGTTCTGACTAGTAGAAGAGCAGCTGAGAAGTAAGTGATGTCAGTGTAATTTAAATTCATGCAGAGAATTCATTTGACTGTGTCTCACCTGTTTAAATGGAAGTTTAATGTGACAAAGAATTTACCTCACACATTACTTGACCATCATTATGTATTACTTACAAAACTCCGTTGTTGTGCATGGTACTTTACTAAGATAATTTAATTAAAATGTTCTACTTGGAGTTGATGAATGCAATAACATAATGTTTACAGAGCTTTATTCCACAAAATGTTGATATGTGCCCTAGGACATTTGTGTGGCTGCTGGTCAGTGATGGAGCCATTACACTGTTACATCCCTATGACAAGGTTGAGGTGGGAATGCACCTAAACACCTCTTTGTTAATGTAGGATTCACAGTAGATGATAACTGGGTTCAGAGACTGCTAAAAATTGTTCTTATTTATAATTGGTCTTCTTCATAAAGGAACGCTACCTTTGTTTTTATCAGCATTTGAACTAGAAAAAAAATGATGGAGAAAGAGTCTTAGATTTATTGCTTTATTTTATTTTTATGTGGGCAAATATAATTTAAATATCAAAGAAACCTACTGTTGAGGGCAGCAATTAATAGAGAAGGTGCTACTTGTTTCTCTGTGGGACTTATCCTTCTCCTAGTTTAATCAGTTGTAATGTTTAATTGGCAGCAGCATTGCATGCTCATGTAAATGTTTTCTTGCCTTCCTGTACTCAGTCAGGACACTCAACCTAGTTATGTTGTCAAGAGCCAGGCTGAGCTTGGTGAGATAGCACCAGGTGTGTTCACTGGTTCCAGTGCTGGAATGTTCACAGACATGCTTAGCAGGTGTCCTGTTGCTGGGGAAGCCCCTTCCAGCCACACCTCTGCTGTTCTCGTGCCAGCTAACGTGTCCTTTGGCAGAGACACTTCACTCCTCAGGTCTGTAGCTTCCAATTCTGCTCTCATTAATAAGCATTAAACTAAACTCCCAACCTCACAAATCCTTCCCTGACAACTTCACACCCTATTAAACCCTAACTTTCTTGTGCCTCAGAGAGGCTTCTTCCCACAATACAGTACTTCTTGCTATGGATCTATGCATCACTCCTAGAACCTGCTTAGTCTAGGAAATGGGGGGTTTCCCCTAAAAGGAACCCAGAAACATTCAGAAGTAGATGCTTAAATTAAAACAATAAAAGAATGATTATCTTTAAAATGTATGCATGTGTGCCTGTGTAACTGAGAACTGTGCACTGTCAGGTACTTGCCACAAAGTCTTTGGCTTTGCAACTGAAATGTGTATTTATTTGCACATTGCTGCCTACACTGCTTCTAAAACCTTAACTTCTTTGTATTTGTGCCCCACTCTGCTACATGTTACTTCCTTTTAACATGAAGAAAACTGTATCTTTTTTTGTCAATTGTGAAATAGCCACATATGTGATACTAAATTGAAATGTGGACTGTAAATAAACAATTGTAGGATGTGTGACAAGAAGATCCAAGCTCTGTTGGATCTCCTGTCAGTCTTTCAATTTCAGAAACTACATCAGACTTAGTGAGAGAGGGGAGGAGACAGGGATGAAAAGGAGACCTCTCCTCCAAAATGCTGCAAAAATCTGAGAGCAATTCAAAGCACTCACTGTTAAATACTAGCAAACTCCAGAAGATAAAAAAAAAATGCTGTAAATAATATTTTAGAGCATAGACTTGTATAAATTCAGAAGCTGTCAGCTCAAGTAAAATGTGTGGGAACCAGGTCCTGGGAGCAGTCTCTCATTCCTTCTTCCGTGTGCTACTTCTGCTTTTAGCCAGGGTCTCTAGATTAAAATGCATCAACACCCTGGGAGCAGGAACAGAAATTAATGGGCAAAACATCAGGCTAAGATTCCATGTGCTTCTTGTGTTTTTCCTTTTACACCCTCCATTATGCTGGTCCTGCTTTGACAGGAGAACTAGAGCACAGCAATGTCCAGAATACCCTCGCATAGCCCGGTCCTTACTACACTGCCTTGGGAGACAGGAATTTAGGGTGACTCTAGAAAGAAAGGGCCAATAACTGGGAACCTTCCATTTCCCATCTGACTGGATTATGTGAAAGGAACTGTCCTCTGTTTCTTCTGCCCTTGGGTAGAAGCCCACCCCTGGAAAAGTGATGTCTGTCAGACCTGGGAGGTGTGTCAGGTCTCACTGTGTTGTTCCAAAGGGCTGAACCGAAGTCCTGAAGCCAATATCCCCAATCCTCCTGCACAGAAAGTGATCACTGTGTCTTGTGGTGATCCACGTGTTTATTTCAGAGGCCACTTCTGAGCTGTCCTTGTATTTGTGTAGGTTACAGTACATGTGGGTTGGACGTGGATCCAAAGTTCAGTTCCTTTGGATGCAGGTAACATCAGCCAATCTCCACTCACCCTTCCTGTGCCACACAGGTTTCTTCAGGCCAAACAGGTCCGTGGCCCAGCTCTGCACCATCTATTAGCCTCTCACTTTCATCTGTCCTGTTCAATTTGCTTTCTTTCCCCCTGCAGTTTGGAAATGCTCTTGCACAAGCGATGTCATCTCTAATCCTATTTTTCATTTGTATCATGGATGTTGCTAACCGCTCTTTAAATAAAAATACAACATGATTCTAATATGCTAAGGAGCTCCACGGATAACCATATAATTTCAAAATGCTACTGATTTTGTTTATATGCAACATAATCTTTTACAGTTCTTAGTCTTTATTTGAAGCATTGCAAAGTGGATTTTTATGAAAGGTATTATAAAGGACTCCTTGTTTTTTCATAACAGATTTGAACATTAACTGATCAGAGTTCAGATAAATAGTCTTTACTCTCCATTAAAATATTAAAAAGCCTTTGGTAGGAACCTGGCGTAAAGATCCTTCATTCTTGTTTAATGAACACTTGTTGGCAAGTATAACACTTTAATAGCTTTGCAAAATGAATTTTGTGTGAGCATCCTCCATTTCCCTGTCAGACACTTGTCCAGGTGCTGGGAATTTATTGGTGGAAGCATATTTTTACTCATTAGTTCTGTATTTGATTACAGAACAGTAAAATATGAACCACTGAGTCCCCGAGGCATAGCTGTGTACATTGAGATTAGTAATTGCATGTCACCGTGTTTTCCATTGGAATTTATATGGACAGATACGATAGGTGCTTCTTAAGTAGGTTTAAAAGCAAAGCAAATCTGTATTTAATCTTTTTTTGCAGGCATATTTTCTCTAATGGAGTAAAGGTTAGGCTAGATAATACATTTAAAATATGGTTTTAATTTATTTTTCCCTCTATTTTTGCCTCTGAAGTATAAGGTTTTCTTTCTGACAGTCTAAAGGAAATACACTGTAGCTGAAAAATTTGACTCTATGTTCTAATATAAACAGAAGGAAAGAATTGTGTTGTTGTCAGCAATGGGTGCTTATTAATAAGTGTTTAAAACAATTTGTAGGCAGTGTTTTTATTCTTACCCCCCTTTTAATTCTGTAGGTATGAGTGAAAATCAGGTAGCAGCTCTAAGGAAAAATTTTATTTGAATTGAATAAAAGAATGCAGTTTTTAATATTAATATGAAGGTTCTTCAAACAACTTTAAATCCATTTAAAACTTCCACATTAAGAAACATTAAGGAAACTCTCAAAACAAAAATGAAACCGATTTAAAAAAAAAAAAGATTTGAAACACAAACTTCTGGTGGATCTTGTGAATCTTAATAATGCCAAACATGCTGTCTTCTCTATAACCACTCACAAAGGTGTTTTCCAAAATGACTTCTAATAAGGAACTTTATAGTCACCAAACTGGCACATTTGATAATTAATGTTCCTTACTGAATTTTTGCTGATGCAGTATAATCTTAAACAAAGAGAAAAGTTAACATGTACTTGAGCCATCAGCTGTTTGGAACGTTCCCCTTCACTGATGTGAGCCCTGTGTGTGAGCGCTTAGCGGAGCCTCTCAGCAGCCTGCGGGAGCTCCTGCTTGGCTGGTGCCTCTGGACAAGCCAGTGCTGGGGAGCCAGGTACTGTCCCCCCCTGTCAAATGCAGCAATGCTTCCCCTGCCAGTCCCTGCATGGCTCAGCACTGCCCGAGCTCCTCACTGGCAGCACAAGCAGCTGCTGTGAGCCACCTGGGCAGGGCTGCAGGAGCAGGGATGGGGGCACTGCCACCGCCTTGGTGCCTCTTTAGTTCTAGCAATAACTGGACTTGCATTGGCCCATGTTGTGCACATCCATTGCTAGTGCCAAGCACCTATTTGATCAAGACCATGGACAGGTGATAAGAATAAGATGTAGTTTGTGCAAAAGAAGAAATGTACAGGGTCTAAGATTTAGAAGTGTCTGTTTAAAAGCAGAATGAGAAGACAGCATCTTTAACAACACAGGTGAAATGCAATGAAAATAGGTAATTAAACTTGAGAAATAATGTTAAGAAGAGGTAGTAAAATTTTTTTTGTCTTTTTTACTGTTTTTTTCACAGCAGTACTAGTGGGCTATTTTTTGCTGGTAAATTCCCACTGATTTCACAGTACACATATTGAATATAGTACATGCTACAGAGCTGAGATTCAGAGGATTTTGAGGGAGAAAGAAATGTTGAAGGGTAATTGGAGCCACACAGGGAGAGTGGAGGGGGGATCAGGGTAGCAAAAGAAGGCTCAGAGAGGATTGTAGAGGCTCTGGGGAAGCTGAAAGTGGATCAAGACAGGACAAATGGAGGTAGAAAGGATCAAAATGCCAGGAGAAGGAAAAGAGAGGATTGGAGCTAAATAGTTGTTCAGAGAACAATGTGTGATCAGACAGGATCAGACCAATTTTGTACTAGCTGACACAAGGTCAGAGGAGCAGGAAATAAGGAGAGCTGGAAGAGTTATTTGGATCCTAAGTATATGGAAGAGGAAGGAAAAGAGAAGCAGAGAAAGAATGGGATCCAAATGAGAAGAGCAACTATTAAAGCTGCGTGAGGGTTACAGCAGAAGTCAGGGTATCAGGAGAGCTGAGTGGGGATCAGAGAAGAATTACATGAAGAGCTATCAGGGAAGCCAGAAGTGGGTCAGAGAAGCTTACAGAGATTTGGGCAGAGTGGCCAAGGGGCAGAATGATGTGCCACATTCGCCCGCTCCTCAGCATATCACAATTAGCTCAGAAGCCCTTATGGAGCATCTCAAAGGGTGGAAGTACCAAGAATATGAGCGTATTGTTATATGGCAGATTTTATTTATTAGCGGAAGCAAGACTCAACCAATTTATCTTCCATGAAGTTTTGACTTGCTGGATGTTGTCCTGGCTGCTGTTTCAGAATCTAGCAGTGATTTGTCAGGACAGCTGCAGTCACAAGACACGACCTAAGGATTTTAGGCAGCTCTCCTTCTGAACATCTGAGCATCTGCAGGCTTATGCTAGGACCTCTGTGTTATTTTAACAATTTATCTGAAAAATAAACTGATGTCTTGAGGCCAGCACATCTCCCGTGGAAGTCTTTATGCCCATGAAATTTACCTGAAGAATATTCTTTAATAAAGGCTTGCTACTGTGGGCTACAGTAGCATAGGAACTGTATCCTGCCTTGGTATAGTGACTGTGCTTCTGCCTACCCTGCCCTCTATACAAACTTCTTCCTTAAGCCACAGAGGTGGTTCATTTCATACTCAGTTGCTCTGGGATAGATACTGCTGGCAGATGCCTCCACTTGCCACTGCTGATGGCACAGGTTTGCCAGTCCTCCCAGCACGTAGCAAAGAACTTTGAGAGGAAAGCATTCTGAGAACATGCATTCTCATTTTGTCCTATTCATTCCCACTTGGAACCAAACTGAATGGCATTAATTATCACTTCAGGTAGTAAATCAGTTTCTCATTTGTGAAAGGAATTCTTCATCTTGAGTCCCTTTTTGTTTTGTACAGCCAGAGGGCTTTTACAGATAGTATTGAACTCGTAAGAATCATTTTAGCATTACTCCAGCACAAAGCACGTTATAAAAGGATAACCTTGTTTTCCTAAAAAGTCATGAATAACCGTGGCTTTAAATTCACTGATTCTCCTCTGTCCTCCTCCCTCCAACTCAAAAACCATGTATTCATAATCTTACTTTAAAGTCAAGGCTATGTGCTGATTGACTGTTCTGACATAATTGTGTTAATGACAAACACTGAGACTACATTTAGATATGTTGCTCACCAGCACTATTTATTTGGCTCTGTTCTGCCAAGCTTGAGTTATATTCCTTATACATGGTGGTTTCAGTCAGTCACTACAACTGCTTCAGTGTTGAAATAACCATTTTTTACAAGTCTCTTAGCTGTAGTTCAAGAGAAAGAAATCTTCCAGAGAATCACTAAACAGGGTTCAAAGTTTGTCCTTACTGAAAGGCTCAAAGTTTGAGCACTTAGAAAATTAATTCTTTGATCAGTAAAACGTTTAGTGCATCAACTACTTTTTTTCCTCCTCTCTTTTTTTTTCTTAATAAATGAATCCTTTTTTTTTCCTCTCAAGTTAATGCCAGTAATGCATCTTAATCTACAAAATACCTCTTCTCTGTGGTCACAACTGAGCTCCTGCAGGTACCATCTCAAACTTTTGAAGTGTCCTGTTTAGTGGAAAAGCATGCAAGAAGAAATGCAGATGTCTTCATGCTGTGTTGCTTCTGTGAGTCACCAAGGTTTCGACTCATATTTCCAATTCATTGTGTAGTTTCATTGTGTAGTTGTGGATCTCCTTGCTCCTTAGTGGATGCTTGATGTGAGTGCAGTTCAACAAATAGTAACATTTAAGCAATACAGTGATCATGGGAGGTATCAAAAAAGATATCATTCACCCTAGCTCATTCCATTGTAAAAGAAGCATCATTGTTAAAAGGTGAGCAGTAAATAAAATATGAAGGGTTAGAAGTCATAAAGCAGTCATACTTACTCAGGGATGAAAACCATCTCAGGGTTCCAATTATTTCACTTTTTGTGGGGATGTGCTGCTTTCTGACTAGCGCTAATTGGGAGGCACGAAGCTCTTGTAGCCATCCTGATACTGAGTACTGAGGTGTTTTTTTCAGCATAGGCTCATTTTGCATGTTGTTTTTAAACCAAAATAGCAGATGAAAAAGTTCGTACCCTGAAAAAGCAAGTTTGGGTTCAGAGCTGCAGCTGCTGAAACTTTAAATTATCTCTTCCTTTTATGTTTGTCAGCATCCAGACATCTTTATTATGGCACAGTTGTCCTTCCTTGGAGAGGTTTTACCTCCTGTATTAGTGATGTCAAACTTGATATAAGAAAAAGATTAGGCAGACTTTATCAAGACTTATTTCTATCCTGACAGAGAAATTTTAAAAGCGTGTTATGATAACTAACTTTCCATAACGTTGCTGAAGAGTCACAGAGCTGGTGATCTGAATATAATTAACAAACTTGTAAATTCATTGCACGTCTGAGTTTTCTTAGGTGTGATTGGGAAAATCTACCACACAGTTCTTTTCGGGAACTGGGACTCCTACAGCCTATTTCAATAGGATAATTCATAGCAATTGTAATTGCAGCAGCCATTAATGTCTTGAACACCATGTGAAATAATTACAGAAATATCCTAAACACTTTCTGGGTCACTGCTATCATAATCAGGAGAGAAGAATTTACATTTGTGATAGGACTGATAGCTGTCAGAGTTCAGTTAAACTGTCACTGGCTGTGAAGGAGCTAGATGTGATGCCATGTGTATATGCATTTGGATTCATAGTCTGAACTTGCTGTCATTGTATTTGACTTGTGTAAAACACAACATTAGTAATACTGACTCAATTCATATGACTATCATATGACCATTTTATTTTCTTGGTTTTAAGGAACATTCTGACTGTGTAGGAATCAATAAGCTTGTCAAGTGGTTTTGCAAAATTGCTAGGGTAATGAATCAGTCTAGTTATATTGTTCTGTGATAATATTGAGAAATTACAAAATTATATGTGCTTTCTGTGTCTCTTTGTATGCACACCCCCTAAGTGTATAGTGTGGGCACATATATAGAGATATTTATGTGTCCATTGTATGGTGGACCATATGCACATGCAATAGTTTGAATTTAGGCAGACAGAGGGAATTCTTATCTCTAGTGTTGGTCTAGCCTGCTGTAGAGGTAGAAATATTCTGCAAAGTTCAAAATAGAGGGTTTTATTACTCCAAGCCATCAGATGCTTTGGGCATGAGCAGTAAGTACAGGTGACTTGAAGATGCACTGCAGCCTCCTACCACATGGGATAGCAAAGATTTGAAAGATCACATATATGATGCAGACCTAACTCTGTACCTTGATTTTCATATGTATTTAAGAATGCATGTTTTAATATGTGGCCTCTTTTTAGATCACCATTTGAATTTTCAAACGTTAAAAATCTAGATCTATATTTTGCAGCCTGCAACAGGCTGTTAACAGAGTGTAGCTGGAATGTAATTGCTTCTCTAAAGAGTGCTACACTGGTGACCCTTCTGGCTTGTTTGTTTTATTTAGTGTAAAAGCAGCTTTGGTCCTGAAAGCACAAGTGCCTACCTCCTTTTGTAGGTGTAGTTCCACTGAAATCTATGGGGCTGCTGATAATCATTAAATGAACTATCTGGTGTTTCCAGGCTTAGAGACTTGGACTTGGGAAAAAAGGCAATAAGAGCAGATTCTTAGTTTTGACTTTTCATTAAATCATCCTGTGTGATATCTGCTCATCCCCAAAACATAACTCTGTTTTTTCTCCTCATTTAGATGTATTGCTTTTGGGTTTGTTTGTTTTAAAGATGGAAGCTCTTTAAACTTTGGTAGTTATTTACTTTGGGTTCAGTGTCCCTCATGCGGGAACCACAGATGTACTTTCCTCTTAGAAAAAAAAAAAAAATTAATTAATTTTTCAATTTCGGACTAAGGGTTCATGTCAAAGATGAAAGAAAAAATAATTATTTGTAAGCCATATTAAACATTGGCCATTAAAAAAGGAAATTGGAACATGTCATGTCAAATATCTTGAGAAAGAGAGAGAGAAAGGGAGGGAGGGAGTTGAGAGGCACATTCCTTGAAGTAACTAGAAAGAGTCTCCTGGTGAAATGGAGGCATCCTGGGGATCACCGACTTTAATTAAGTAGAAATGATCAAGGCACCAGGGTACTTCCGGGGGATTAATGACTGACTGGGAGACTCCTGGCCTCAGGCAAAGCTGAAGGCCATTAACCCCGGCCAGTCCTTCGGATTGCAGGGAATGCCCCGTGCCAAGGTCATTTTTCCTGCTGTAGCTAAGGATGAATCTTTTTCATACTCTCATAAGATCCATGGAGTCCATGATTTTTGTATTGTTGGTTTGCGTTTTTTTTTTTTTCCTTTTTTTAATATCTGACTTATGACATATGGGGATATTTTCATTAGATTGCCTGTGCTGTAGTGAGAGAATAGCTTGATACAGTTCTGGTCTGAATTTTATGAAGATTAGTACATGAACAGCCCACATGCATATTAGCCAAATGAGCATCAAGGGATTAATCAATACTCCAAAAGCATGAGGAGATTCAAGACTGTTGGATTATTAAATCTTCTCCCAAGAATAAAACTGCAGCCTTTAATAAAAGTTTTGTTAGTGAAAAAACTCCTGTTGCTGTGTGGATGACTAGCATCCTGTGGCAGAGTTTCAGAAGTTGCTGTAGGGCTTTTTGCTTCCTTCTCACCATTGTTCTTCTCAGAGTCTGAGGGATCATGGAATGTATCAAAACTGCCCTTCTCCAGAGATTTTCTTTTCTCTGGGAGAAGGTACAACCAAACTACCAACATCATCTGCTGTTCACCCCCTCTCCATGCTTCTTGGGTTCTTCATGCTCAATAGCTGCCCATGAAGGGCTTCCCATCTCAGCTTCCTATAATTTAGGGACATATAAAAGGAAAATGTTGCCAGGGATTGAAACCAAGCTTAGAAAAGCAGGGTAGCATTACTGTTCTCCTCACAGTGACTCCCCCCACATTGATATAAATCCATTAGATGTTATTGGACATCGTTGCAATTGGAGGACAAAATTATTTCTAGAAGTATGGCCACTGCTGTGGTGTCCCCAGACCCGGCACCTCTATCACTTTGTGACATCGGCAGAGTCTCACTGAGCTGGAGACTCGAGGTTGAGCATCCTGGGAGGTGAGCCAGCTAGCTAACCAGACCCTCAGCCCCCTTCCCCCCTCCCCACCCCAATTTACTGGAAAAGCATCTTAGAAACAACTGCTAAAAATAGAATTGTTGATTAAAATAATTTAAACTAAAAAGCTTTTAAGCAATAGATCAAGCTCTTTAGCTTTATGAGCTAAAGGTAATTAGAAGCTGTCCACTTAATACTCTTGACACAGAGTACAGTTGCAGCCACGTATAATTTTATTGCTTATCTACAGAGGTCAGAAGCAAGGAACAGACCTGGTGTCTCATTTAAACACTTCTGCTTCAGCCACTGTTCCTATTCCATCTTATCTTGAATAGCTCATGCCGAAATCAATTCATAATATTTTTCTTGTTACAGTTAGAGACGTTATCTCCTACAAAACATGCCTCAATACTAACTTGGAAAACTCTAGCCAGCCTTCTGTACAATATATATTTGTCCCCGGCTGAGAAAGCAGCTTACCTGGAGAGGAGCCAGCAGGGCAGCTCAGGGGAGGCTGCTGCGGTGGCAGACTGGCAGATGCCCACTCCTACCTGTGTGGGGCAGCCCTGGCCCTGGTATTTGTCTCACCTTAACAGACAGACATGTTCTCTTTTGACGTGGCAGATGCCAGCTTGACAGATTCACTGTAGTCTGTTGTTGGTCTCTTTACTCAGTGTCTGTCTTCAGTCTTTCTACGTATCTGTCTATTTACACATAATACCCAGCATGCCTCCAAAAAAAGGAAATAAAGGCCTTCTTCTAGGGACTACATGAAAGACTCTGATATATGATGGCAGGCCATAAGTCCAGATAGTTTTGTTAGTCTAAAAATTAATGGTGATTTTTACAGTTGTTTTCTACCCAGATCTTTCTGGTTAATTAGTTAGATGCACGCTGGACTTTGAATTATCTATTGGTAGAGAGGAAGAACGATTAGCACTGTTGCCATGCCTGGTTTCCAAGAATAGAAGAGGAATCCTAGTACTTTGGTTGGTTTGTTTCTGAAGAAGAAGAGGCAGCAAGTGCCTGTGTGCTTCCTAAGCCCCATATCCAAGACCCTGAGTGAGTTTTCTTGCTATTTGTCTGGAGAACCTGTGAGGATGCTCGTTGCATTCCTCCACCTGCCTCCATGTCATGTGAGTGGGATGCTTCATTGTCCTTGTCAGGGCTGTGGAATGAAAGGTAAGGTTTTAACTAGAGAAGTGATAGGAAAATAGATGCTTCCACTGCATTCAGGGGGTAGAATAAATATGTGCATGATGAGGGGAAAAAATAGTTGGATAAAATGCCAAAACAGTTACCTTTTTAAGGTACCTTTAGTCTAAGACCCAGAAGTTCTTCAGCTCATTTATCTGCAATTGAAACTAAACCTTCTGGGCCAAAATTATGTTAGCAGCTCTAATATACACAATGTTTTTTAAAGAGAAAAGGTGAAAAATAAGTTCTCCAGTTGGAACTGCAGGGGGAATTTTAGGTATGCAGGATGTAATTACCAGAACTGGAATTTGGCCAGGTCACTGTGATTAATTTAACACCCATATTCTTGCTGAAATTGCCATGGATTTTTTTAATGATCAGAAGTGGTTAGGAGTGGACCTTGGATTTCTCTTTTACCCCCCATAAATAAATGCAAAATACCAATAAAGTCAGCTGTTATTTGATGTGTATTCCACCAGCCATTGATTTGAATTGGCTTACAAGTAATTTGAATAATTACCAACATCTTTCAACCAGAATTTCATTTAGTAATAAAAAACTTGTGCTTTTATATATATATATATATGTATTTCTAGATATGAAATGTAATTGTTTTACAGCAGCAGGGTTGTTGTAAACATTATACTATGGAGACTGCTTCAGTGGAAAGTTTGTAGGTTTGTAGTTAGTGTTCCTAGATACTTATTTGAAATCTAGCTGTAGTAACAAATGTATGGGTTAAGCGTCTAAATGTATGTGTAGCATAAGCTGTGCTTCTGAGTCATCTTATTCTGATGTGCTATAAAATAGTCCCCAAACCTCAGCATCAGTTCTACTTTCTTTTTACTGTATCTTATTGATATCATTGATTAAAATGGGCATAGAGTTTCTCCACAACTGACATCAGTCAAAGTTTTGAGCTCCTTCAACCCACTGCTGTAGAAGCAGGGGACCAATGGGAGCTATTGAAATGGAGTTTTCTCCTCCCAGAGCACTTAACTTCCACTTTCCCAGACAGACTGACCCCTGCCAGCATAACTGACACCTGAAATCCCACAGCTAAGCTTTATGGAACCAAAACTCTGACCCAGCAAGCAACATTTGAGCTTGAACTGGATGCTAAGGATCAGAGAGTGTTTTTAAGAGATACAT
The DNA here is from genome assembly GCA_024611195.1 of Ceyx melanurus. Taxonomy (NCBI): domain Eukaryota; kingdom Metazoa; phylum Chordata; class Aves; order Coraciiformes; family Alcedinidae; genus Ceyx; species Ceyx melanurus. The sequence continues at coordinate 73,744 of JANHGL010010480.1, read as the reverse complement.
CCATTAATCACCTGTACCACATACTTGCTTTTGCAGTGGCCTCAAAAGAGACATCTGTAGAAATGCTCCAAAGCGTGTTTTGCAATTTAGAACAGAAAGCAGAATGTAGCTTTTTCTCCTTAATATTCCAATGAGATTTGGTAGCTTAACTGGAGATGTAGTACAAAAACATTTATGGTTCATGTTATATTAATACTGTGGCCTGATTATCAAAAACCATTACTCTTGGTTATCTTGCACAGGCTGAATGAGCTGCTCTAAGTCAGCCAGGCTGCCTGGTACACACTACGTTCCACCTTTATGATAACAGTATTTTTAATGTAAAAGTGAATTTGTAAAATTATTTTCCTTTTAACAGTTGGATTTATTACAAGTATGTGCACTCAGAACTGCTTCCTGTGTGCAAGAGAAAAGCACAAAGAGCTAGACACTCAAAATGTCACTAACCTTTCCTGACTCTGTTTCCTAATGGACAGTTTTACTCCTGGTCAGACATAGGGGTCTGAATTTTGAAACAGATGCACTGTTTACTTCACCCTTGGCAGAGACACAATAAGATGCTTGCTTTTCTTCTCTGTTTTGTTTTGATTTGTTTTCTCTTTTAGTGATGTGCCTCATGGCTCCTTTTTTTATTGTAATGATACTATATTATATACCACAGCATTTCCCTATGGAGTAAAGCCATTGTTTCAAAGTTCTTTGTGGAGATGCATGCATTTAGGATTTTTTCCCAGCAATGATTGCATTTGTTGTAACCTCTAATGCTAATTCTATTGTGGTTAACTTTTTTTAATTTACTGCTCCCTTACTGTGATACTTTCACAGGGCTTGTTTGTATTTGTAGAACGAGAGTCAAAGAAAGAAAAAGAAAGAGCTTCTATTAAAGTATGGGCTTGGTCCCAATACTAATTTTCCTGTCCTGGTTATCTGTTTTTATTACACATGCTACTCCGATAGGGATAATCACAAATGCCATGTGCCCTTACTTTGCAAAGCACATGGGAATAGCTTAATTCATATATTCTTCATAATGCAGCTCTGTAATTCTCTTGCAAGCATAAATATAAGATATACCTATATGGTGCTGTCCCTCTCTTTTTACACTGTCCTTTCTTGAAGAATTTTCCAAAGCCTTTGTTTCAGGCGTTCAGTCTTTTCAACATAAAGTCATTAAAATAGTATTCCTGACAAATCATGTGAAATATGGTTGGTCTCTTATGCTCTGTTTTCCTCTTATCTTTAGA